>PQWD01003844.1:26130-204730 GCA_019425675.1 Leucinodes orbonalis
CACTGACGTTCACACAGCGCCATCTAGCCCCAAGCGTGAAGCTTGTATTACGGGTACTAAACAACGGATAAACATACTTATATACATGTTTTTTGTAAATCATCAGCATTTACTATGCGGTAGACTAAGAGCGTCGGTGGCTCAATGATGTGCCTTCTACCGGGAGGGCTGAGGTTCAAAACCCGACACCAATGTGTTTTCGAATTTTCAAAATCATGTGTACGCTATCAACGCTCTTACGGTGAAGGAAAACACCGTCTCGTTCACTTAATGATATCCAAAATCAACATCAGCCTAGGTGACGAGTGACGACCCATATGGTCTAACACCACTCGCCCGTTGAAGCTGTGAAAGCAAAAAATGGCAAGCTACTCGTAGGCTAGACAATATGCGAACTGACCTCAGGGTACTTCTCGGTGCCCAAGAACAGCATGTGCTCGCAGAAGTGCGCCAGGCCCGGCAACTCATCCGGGTCGCTCAGGTAACCTGACACAATATATACACTCATTACATCCATATATTGACGACAACGGCGTTGGTGGCTCAATGGTGTGGCCTGTTGCCTTCCTACCGGAGGCGCAGGTTCGAAAATGAAAAGTGTTTATTCAGTTTAGGTCCTTACAGAACACTTATAATTAAATGTCAATGAAGCTACCACTGGTTCGGACGGTAGTTTTCCACTGAGAAAGATCCAGCAAGAAACTCAGTAGTCACTCTTTAAAAACAAGTGTTTTGTACGTAGAATCATATTAATTTGTTTCAAAATAATTATATACAAAATTTTCAAATTCAAGTACCGCCACGTACCAATGAGATTTCGAATTACCAATTTTCCGACACTCTTACGGTGAAGGGAAAACATCGTGAGGGAACTGCGCACGTCTGCGATGAGATTCAAAGGTTGTGCGTGAAGTCGGCAGCACCGCACTGGGCCCGCGTGGACGACTAAGGCCTGAACACCCGACACGGGGGGGCTCGTGCCCCTCGGTGGGGACGTGTAATGAGATGATGATGATAATAGGCAATGTTGATTTGTTAATTATTATTAAAAAAAAACAGAATCATATTAATTGTTATCAAAATAATTATATACAAAATTTTTCAAATTCAAGTACCGCCACGTACCAATGAGATTTCGAAATTAATTATTATTATTAAAGTACGAGTTTTTATACAATGTTCACAGATTTTTTTCTTATTTGATAATACCTAGTACTTTTGAAGTTCCTCTTGAAATCGCTTTGTGTGAAAGGTTTTCCTTCACCGTAAAAGCGTCGGTCAAACGAACATATAATTTCGAAATATCGATAATACATTAGTATGTGGCGGGATTTGAACCTGCATGCTCCAGATCGGAAGGCAACAGTTAACACCAATAAGCCACCGACGCCTATCATCATCATCAGCTCATTAAACGTCCCCACCGAGGGGCACGAGCCTACCCGTATAGGGTGATTAGGCCTTAGTCGTCCACGCGGGCCCAGTGCGGTGCGGACGACTTCACACACAACCTTCGAATCTCTTCGCAGGCGTGCATGAAGGTTTCCTCACGATGTTTTCCTTCACCGTAAGAGCGTCGGATAACGTACATATATTTTCGAAAATTCGAAAATACATTGGTACGTGTCGGGATTTGAACCTCAGCCCTCCTGGTTGGAAGGCGACAGACCACAATACTGAGCCACCGACGCCTATATATAAGCAAAATTAAATCTATCTAGTATACATAGGGAAAATCCGCTTGCTATTAGATAGGTGCTTGCTTCCTAGCATTGTACACACAACACCTGAACTAACATTTGTGTGTCAATGGACACATGTGTTTGCTTTTCGTATTAATTAAAATTCATTTTAAACAGATCATGAATTACAATATGAGTTCGAAGAGTTCATCTTTGAAATGTTATTTAGCCTCAAGTTAAGAAACCCTTAAAACAAGGAGTAACTTATAATTTATATGCTGGTTTCTTCACAGTATATTACTACTATTTTTTTATTAAATGTGTATTAAAACGTTCATGAGCCAAAATTGAATAGACTTTTTAAATTTTAATGTCCAAATTACTCACTCTAAGGATGTGATTTAAGTATGCAATCTATGGATGTGCGCTATGGTGGTCGTCTTACTTACACAATAAACTAACTAGAATTGGCTGTTGAATTTTCCAGAAAATATACCTACTTTAAATTAAAAACATGGATGGTAATTCAGCACTTAAGTTCAGGCTATATTTACATGATTCTCTTTTTCATTTGTATTCATTAATGATGAAGAGAGAGCATATGAGAAAAACCAATGGAAATCCACCACTTCAGTTCATGCTATCAACAATCCAACAGTTCAGAAACCAATGGGTTAGGATAATTATACTGTCACACATGTTTGTGGTGTTACAGTATTCTCAAAAACCCTAACACCATTTTAGAATTGTATTTACTGTAATGCTGTTTTGTGTATCTTATAACTAAAGAAATAAACACAAACATCGGTAAAAAACCAAAAGAATTTAATATTGTTCTAACTCAACCATTGACTGCCAATAATACAGATAAGCTGTTAGAACTTTGCATTACATTGTGTGAAGTATTGTTAAATGGTAACAATATTGTAAGAAACCTGAGGTGTTTCGGAGTAAAGAACATATTGGAGAATCTATACTTACACAATAAACTAACTACATGCACAACCTTACTCAAAAAGTGTCCGCGCCAGAAGGCTGCCCATCACGTCAAACGTGGGAACAGTACGGGTGCATTAATGTCTATTTGTATTGGTTTAGGAGTTTTCTATGTATCAAATGTATTTAAAAAAATATATAAGTATGTTTATCCGTTGTGTAGTACCCATAATACAGGCTTCACGCTTAACTTGGGGCTAGATGACGCTGTGTGTATGTCAGTGGATATTTATTAGTTATTATTATTGAGTTTTCTCTATCTGTCATCATAACCAAATGGCATTTGTATAATGCAATATATGTATACGTACCGACATTGACGTCGAGCGCCGCCGCCGACTTGTCTGTAGTGGGATCGCTCACCAGCAATACTTTCAGACGATTCGATAGCACCAAGCCCCTGGGAGCACACGAACACACCATTATCATGAACATCTAGTCAAATTACCGGGTATGAGTATGCATCTGCAATGGTCAGGCGTATCACTTACCACCGGGTGCGCGATCTGACCGTCCCATTCACTTAATGGCGCACCCTGGGCAATCTGTGCGTGTGAGTGGTAGTCGGTAACGCAGATTGGCTGATCGTTTCACTACGATACGTTTTCAAGGAAAAAGGCACTTTTTAGTGCCAGGTAATCATAATAAGTTAAAATTGGTCGCATTACCGTATTTAACTTGTGAAATTAGTAGGTTTAAGAGACCTAACATCTGTTGTCCCGGGTGTCGGGCGCAGTGCGGCATTGACGGAGGATAATAACTTTCTATCAGTTGTTGGCCTCTATTAATGCCGCTCTGTCATGGTCAGGCGTGTCACTTACCATCAGGTGAGCGTCGTGGCCGTCCTGTACACTTATAACATAAAAAAGCACTGACGACCCATGTATAATGGTAGAAAAGTAGCTACTCGAGATAAAGTTTCCAGGTTTGATACGAGGGCAGTACACATCGTCGCGTATCCCTGTAGGTTCGCTCAGTCCCTATTCGCGTATCCGGCGTGTGCCGGGCCGCTTTTCTCTCCAAATTATGTAAGGCTACCAGCCCCCCCGCAAGCCCTAAAGCCGAGGTTTGAGTTCCACTCTGGGACGCTCTTAGGCTCGTTGTGTATATTTTTAAAGCTGAGAGCCATGTGCGCTCGCCAATTGCCCGGTGAAGCTGTAAAGGCCAACTGCAGTAGTCAGTTCGAAAAAAATATATACCTGTAGTCCCTCTTATCCTCCTGCGACTTGATGATGTCGTCATATGTCTTGATGACGTGCGGCCCGAGGGCGGCCGTGGGAGACGACGCGCGCGGGGAGCAATGCGCGCCCGACATGCTGGAGTGGCCGCGGCGGGGCAACCAAACCCTGAGGAGATATTACTCATCATCATCTCAGCTCATACGTACCCACCGAGGGGCACGAGCCTACCTGTAAAGGGAGGCCTTAGCCGTCCACGTGGGCCCAGTGACTTTACGCACAACCTTTAAATCACTTCGTCGGCGTGCACAGGTTTCCTCACCATGTTTTCCTTCATCGCAAGAGCGTCGGATAAACGTACATATCATTTCGAAACTTTAAAAGACATTGGTACGTGGCGGGTTTTGAACCTGCACCCTCCAGATCGGAAGTCAGTTCACACCAATGAGCCACCGATAACCACGAACGAAATATTAATATATAACGTAATATTAATATATAAAGAGTAATAAATATGAAATTATATGTCTTCAACAATTAACTTAGTGAAATTACCGAGTATAAGAGACATAACATCTGTTGTCTCGGGTGTCCTTTAATGCCGCTGTCATGGTCAGCAGTATCACTTACCATCAGGTGAACGTTCAGACCGTCCTGTACACTTATAAAATAAAAAAAAACGAGCAGGGCGACATATGAATGACAAAAAAATCTAACCATGAACTAAGTTTCTTTACAGCCTTACCACATCTGCCACGGTTGCAGTATTGGCAACTGGCTTAGAAGTGTTTAACAGTGCCCTCTGAAGCATAGAATAAATTCCCAGCAAGCAGAGATCCTCCACATTATTCATTACTCTTCCGGATGATTTCAATAATTATTGCATTCAATAAAAATAAATAATTTTGAGACTCAGAACCCTGTTGAATTTTCCAGAAAATATACCTACTTTAAATTAAAAACATGGATGGTAATTCAGCACTTAAGTTCAGGCTATATTTATATGATTCTCTTTTTCATTTGTATTCATAAATGATGAAGAGAGAGCATATGAGAAAAACCAATGGAAATCCACCACTTCAGTTCATGCTATCAACAATCCAACAGTTCAGAAACCAATGGGTTAGGATAATTATACTGTCACACATGTTTGTGGTGTTACAGTATTCTGAAAAACCTTATTTTAGAATTGTATTTACTGTAATGCTGTTTTGTGTATCTTATAACTAAATAAATAAACACAAACATCAGTAAAAAACCAAAAGAATTTAATATTGTTCTAACTCAACCATTGACTGCCAATGATACAGATAAGCTGTTAGAACTTTGCACTACATTGTGTGAAGTATTGTTAAATGGTAACAATATTGTAAGAAACCTGAGGTGTTTCGGAGTAAAGAACATATTGAAGAATCATTTCAATTAAGGAGGACACTAAGAGCGTCGGTGGCTCAATGGTGTGGACTGTCGCCTTCCTACCGGGAGGGCTGAGGTTCAAATCCCGACACGTACCAATGTGTTTTCGAATTTTCGAAGATATATGTACGTTATCCGACGCTCTTACGGTGAAGGAAAACATCGTGAGGAAACCTTCATGCAGGCCTGCGAAGAGATTCAAAGGTTGTGCGTGAAGTCGTCTGCACTGCACTGGGCCCGCGTGGACGACTAAGGCCTAATCACCCTATACGGGTAGGCTCGTGCCCCTCGGTGGGGACGTTTAATGAGCTGATGATGATGAAGGAGGAGACTACTACAAGTATTGTGTAAAATGCCCTCTGGTCCAATAGATAGATGACTGCTGCAGTGACTTGCACAGAGATTATGAGTAGGGGGTATGCTAAGTGAGTGTCACTATTCACATAAACAATAAACATTTTTGTCAAATTAGTGCTGTTGATGACAACAGATAGCCTAAAGTTTCAAATCTCTAGAGGAAAATTGGCAAATAAGTGGGAATTATTAATATGTTGGTGATTTTCCAGGATGTCTATGCTTGGGTATTCAATGCTTATTTGTATATATATAGTGCATACCACTGCTCTAGTGGGGGCTGAATGACAAAAGAGCCTAGGATACCTGTGACAAATGTGGGACTCCAAAGTTTAGCAGTGGAGTGCGATATATTGAAGTTAATATTACAAACCTGCAGAAGAATATACTTTTAAATAGTCTCCCCATTAAGTAATTAACAAAATGATGATAGAAGCACACTACATTTTTTAAGAAAAATTCATACATTTTTGACTTTATATTTGAAGTGTTAGTTCTTAGTGATTACTTCATAAATTCAATCAACACTAATTTCATGGATTAAATCAGGTACACACTATTTTTATTATTCACTCAATATTTCGGTGACCTTGCAGTATGTTTACCTAGTCATAAAAAAATATATTAAAAATATATTATAGATTTATTAAAGATCAGATTAAACAAGAAAGAAACTATTAAAAAAATACTGACTTGGAAATTATAAATATAAGGGTTTTAAATTCAAACATAAGAACCTTGTAAAAATAATTAAATATGTAAATTTATATTTTTTCTTGTCTTCGTACAATAATGTTTTTATGTGAAATAACTTTACAAGGAATCCAATAATAAGTTTTAATATTTGTTGTTAAAAATATCATCTTACCTTAAAGGTTTAAAACTGCTAATAACTAAAGCACTAGTCTTCTAAACTATTCCACACGTCCATGAGGCTGACAACGAGAAAATGGAATAAAATAAAAAAAAGCACAACTTATAAATTAAATCCTAACCTAAATGTAGCGCGATAGGTGAGATTTCGGGAAAAGCTGTGGATGCCCACAAAAAACATCCTTCTGGATGCCAGCTTGGTAAATTACACTCACAATTATAGTTTTCAATAAAATATTGGGTAACCAATTCTATTGTGAACAAAAAGAAGGAAAATTTTAACTGTGTTTAGAAGACTGACAGTGACACCAGACACACAAACACATTCACGACGATTTAGTGATGTCGTGTTCGGTTCGACTGTCTTTCTGTCAAAATTATTTATATAAATATCTAAACCATGTAAAATTAATTTGATTAAACAAAGTCAAGAAATAATTTTACGCAAGTATGCACAGTACACAAACACATAAAAGTATAAATTTTATAAAATAAAAAAATATTGATTGCACCGTGATACCATAAAAGTCCGTCTACATCGACTTACGACTATAGAGTAAAATGACAACATGTCGTCTTTCGAATCCTAACAGCTGGGCAATCCGTCAGTTTGAATTTTGACGTTTACTTTGTTTTGAATTTTTACTGGAAACAAATCAAATAAACAAATACATGTTTTTTTGTTAATAGGCTTACGGATTATTGAGTAATTTTATGTGATTACTTCTATTTTACCAAATTCTCATCAAAGTACAGTGCGCCCATACATTTTAACCTTAATACTTATTACTGTAGAGTACTTGCATAATAAGTTTGTACAAGTTTAAAGTGATTAAGTTTTAGTTTTGATCTTATTAAATAGTTAATATTTATAACTTCTACGAAGGATCCGTAAGCAGATAGTTAATTTCTTAAAATAATAATTCTTCTTCAAAAGTTCGAAGTCATTCTGAAAGTTATATTTTGGTCATGGTGGAAAGTAGTCCCTCGAAATAGGCGTGCTATGCAATTTTGTGTTTCGGGATGAGGACTCTGTAGCTAGTAAAATTACCGGGTATGAGAGACCTACCATCTGATGTCTCGGGTGACGGGCGCAGTGCGGCATTGATGGAGAATATAACTGTCTGTAACTTGTTGATCTCCTTCAATGCCGCTCTGTCATGCTCATGCGTATTACTTACCATCGTAGTAACTGTAACATAGAAAAAAGTCTTAAAAAGCAGCCATAGTAGTCACATTTTTCATGATGATCTGTATGGAGTACCACCAGGCTAATTTTTGTTAAGGTGTTACTTCCTATGTCTTTTATGCCACAAAGAATTGTGTTAGGAGCAATTTTTGACACTGGAATATCTACTCATATATAACTGATTGTTCTACAGGCCATGGAGCAGTGGGAGCATTTGCTGGACGACTACCCGGACAGCCCTGATATAAAATGTTTTATAAAAATGATCAAGACTGCAGACACAGTGCTGAAGCAAGATCTGGCACAGTTTGAGTCAGGTATAAATTACTTCTTTGACATTTTTAAATTATAACCTAATACTTCCAAATAACACAGATAATATTTAATAATATACCATGTACTAAAAGAATATTTATAATAAAAATATAATTATATAAGCATTGAAGTCTCTCTGTCTGATTGTGCTGTGCCCGACATGGTCCATATAGATACTAACATTTGTTATTATTATACCAACCTATAAACTAGCGGTGCGCGAATTGTGTCTTAAGAAAGAAAACATATCTTCATATCTTTTCCTTTCTCGGATATGTATCTCTATGTCATATCTTCAACTCTTTCTCGAAGGTCATTTAATGCAAAATATGTCTTAAGTTAGTGGTATAAGGTTCATAATGTTAGTAAACTTCTAAAGAGATGAAGATATGTTTACATTGAAATCATCTCTTTTGTCTATATCCATATCTGCAAGCTGTCTCTGTCTTCCTTTGATATTTTCGTATAGCGCGCTTGCGCTTACTCTTTGTTACGTATCAGTATATCTGTTAATGCAAAATCTGCCTTGTGTCTGTGGCATAGAGTTCATAAAGAGTTGAAGATATATTTGAAGAGTTGGGAGTTGAAGATTGACAACAACTATTTCAATTCATATCCATATCAGCAAGCCATCTCTGTCTCTCTTTGATATTTTCGTATAGCGCGCTTGCGCTTACTCTTTGTTACGTATCAATATATCATTTAATGCAAAATCTGTCTTGAGTCTACGGCATAGAGTGTATTATATTAGTATACTTCTACGGAGTTAAAGAGTTGAAGATATGTTTTAAAATGTCGGGAGTTGAAAGATAGGTTTGCTAGCGGTTCGGATATGTATCTTTTTTTCATATCCTCTCTGAGCTACCCACGTCTACTATAAACATATGTAAAAGCAATAAAGAATTGAATTGAATTGAAACCATCATTTGTTATAACAAACTTTGCAATCTACATGGGTACCATACCCATATAAGTATATGTGAGATCGTCCCAGCCGACTCTGCAATTACTTGAAATAAAAAGACAGACAAAAGTAAAAAAAAAAAAATTTTGGCTTAAGTGCCCTTTAAACATTACACAGAACAAACACAGAAGAAAAAACTTGTTATTTCAATAATACAAAGAGACTAATGTTGTTTATATGTAATAGATTAACTTCAGCCATTCAATGTTTCAGATTGGATTACCAGTACCCTGTTCTTCAAACCTGTAAACCTATTCAACACAATATCCTCAAAGCTGAACGAGACAGCTTGGAGCAAGCCCATCGGAGATGCCTTTAAGCTCATATCAGATATAGTGGACAAGTATAAACCAGAACCAATGTATGAGAATATTGTCACTGTGAGTATATTTTACACTGCACTTTAAGTAAATACAACCATTGACTCATATGGTGTAGACTTTGGTTACTGCCGCTATGGCTCATGCACAATGGTCCACTTTAATATTATATAATATTATAATAGGCATGATGACTGGGTCCTGAAATCGTAAGAATTATTTTATATTATTACAAATCTGGGTTAAATATAACGATGTGCTTACTCTCAGCTCGAAAAACTCATGTTTTATGAATTTTATTAGTCTTCAAAGTTAGATGGGCAAGTCCATTTTTAAAGTACATTAATTGTCAAAAAGTTGGTATCAAAAGGATAACACATACAATTTAAAGCAACATTTGCTATGAAACCGTTTTAGTAAATGCAACATTTAATATAGTTGTAGTACAAAATTTACAAACTATGCGTACTTATTACTGATGCGTGATGTCATAACTAGGTAGCTATTTGTATGAAGCGTTTTTGGGAAAGTCCATTAATGTTTTTTTAGAATTGGAAAATCTCTGTGAGTTTTAATGTTAACGGAGTAATTTTTTTACCAATGTTTCTATTATTATGCGGTCCATTGATATAATAACAGAAAAAAAATTGTCATCATCCCTATTGTAATGATAATTGTAATAATAAATATTTGCATGCCTTAAACAGGCAGAATATACTATGTACCAATATCCACTTATGTAACAACTTACTTAACATGTATTCTGTGCAAATTAATATATTCTATTCTCTTAAAGGACTGAGTACAGAAACCAACCCCAGTTACTTAGAACAAGTGTTCTGGTGCAATCCCCAGGCAGTACGAATATTTATTTGTGTGAATCTTAGACAAACAATAAGCTAACCATATGCACAATCTCACTCAAAATTGGCAGAATTTTCATTCCTAATCATGTTGCTTGTTAGGTTTTATAATGACATAGTAGTGTGCTTGTGCTTTTGATTTTGTACTCTCTTTATAATGCATTAAGGTCAAAATTTAAATGGTTTATTAAGTTTCCAAATATAACATAAATAAAATCATTTTATTGTGTGATAATGGGAGATTTGAATGCCTTTGCTGCCTTATCTCCTCAGCAATATAGTGGACATTAGGTGTTAGGCTTTTGGGCAAACATTATGTGAAGAATTATTACCATTTCATTCACTTATTCAACTTTTTTTTATATGTTTTGCTATCTATTTTACTTTTAATGAATTGAATAAGGATTTAGTTACTTTAATACTAAAATAATAAAAAATCTCAAATAAAAGTAGTACATGTTTTTCCTTATTAAATCATCATCATCAGCTCATTAAACGTCCCCACCGAGAGGCACGAGCCTACCCGTGTATAGGGTGTATAGGCCTTAGTCGTCCACGCGGGCCCAGTGCGGGTTGGACGACTTCACGCACACAACAATCTTTGAATCTCTTCACAGGCGTGCGCAGGTTTCCTATCGATGTTTTCCTTCACCGTATTAAATCAGCTTCCTGCCAATTAAAGTCTTGTCAAAATTGGTCCAGCCGTTTCAGAGATTACCCGGTATAAACAGACAGAAAAAACTTTTAAAAATTGTTATTTTGGTGCACGCATTATATATATATTCATATGCATGTAGTAAAAAAACGGTATATACAAACAGACACGCTAATTTTATTTGTATGTATACATTATTTTTATATTTTACAGTTGTGTAGCCTACCATACCCGGCCCTAGCCCGTAAGGACGCACTGTCCTGTCTGACGCGAGTGAGTCGCGAGTCCCCCGCAGTAGTGGGCGCGGTCCCCCGGCTCGTCGCCGAGCTGGAGGACGTGCTTACTTGCAAGTCGCAGCTTGCTATCTTGGTCGGTCAGTATCGCTACATTCGTATCAAACAAAGTCGTTTTTTCTGTCCCCATATCCCTATGTGCGTTTAAATCTTTAAAACTAAGCAACGGATTTTGATGCGTTTTTTTTTCAATTGATAAAGTGATTCAAGAGAAAGGTTTATATGTATAATCATCATCAGCTCATTAAACGTCCCCACCAAGGGGCACGAGCCTACCCTACCCTATAGGGTGATACCCTATATGTATAATAACATCCATTAAATAGTGGAGAAATACTGTAATTTTTGAGTTTTCTAATGTGATGTCGGAAATAATTTCATTTTTCTGTTTACATTGCAAACGCGGGCTGAACCCTACGATATTTAACATAACAATGTACTAAGTATATACATTAAAAAGGTCTACAGAAAACTCCGCGATTTTGTATTTTGAATCAGTATTGCACCCGTGCGAAGCCAGGGCGGGTCGCTAGTAAATAATATCACAATCGTATCAACATCTTCAAAGAAATAGTGATCAGGCCTAAATTGGCATGATCCATCTTCAGCCGCATCATCTCTTAACATCAGAGAGACGGCGGCCAAATGTCTCATTTTTTTATGTAATAGAGCATACAAGCTGTCAGCACACCAGATGGAGAGTGAATACAGCCGCCCATGGCATTTGCAACACCAAAGGAGCTACAAGATGCGTTGCCGGCCTTTTCAAATATCTAATCTAGTCAAAAGTAAAAAAAAATTGTTCCGTATCTATAACGCAGATGAAA
Organism: Leucinodes orbonalis; assembly: GCA_019425675.1. Taxonomy (NCBI): domain Eukaryota; kingdom Metazoa; phylum Arthropoda; class Insecta; order Lepidoptera; family Crambidae; genus Leucinodes; species Leucinodes orbonalis. The sequence continues at coordinate 38,056 of PQWD01003844.1, forward strand.
TTCAATATGGGTAACCCACCCTGTGTTAGCGAATATTTTAAAATTGTAGCCCAGATTGACTGTGTAACGCCGAAACACCGAATCATCTTTCTTTTCGGACAATCAGGTGATTCAGCCTGCTATGTCCTCACCGAATTGGAAAACATCGCACAGAGCGACGTTTCCCCGCTGGAACGCACGACCCCCGGTTCATGCAACGATCTGAGTCAAAAGCTGTGCCCACTACACCACGGAGGAGCATTCTGCCTTCCTAACGAAGAGTGCAATAAGCCAGGTTTTTTGGCAAATTGACTAAATACCTTTTTCATTGTTAGTCATAATGTATAGAGCGTCGGTGGCTCAATGGTGTGAACTGTTGCCCTGCTACCGGGAGGCTGAGCACGTACCAATGTGTTTCGAATTTTCGAAAATATATGTATTTTATCCGATGCTCTTTCGCTGAAAGAAAACATCGTGAGGAAACCTGCGCACGCCTGTGAAGAGATTCAAAGGTTGTACGTGAAGTCGTCCAACCCGCATTGAGCCTGCGTGGACGACTAAGCCTAATCACTCTATACGGCTACCTGTATAGAGTGATTAGGCCTTAGTCGTGCCCCTCGGTGGGGACGTTTAATGAGCTGATGATGATAATGATAAATGGATTTTGAAAAGGTCTTAAGTCAATAAGCCTTAAAACCCGACCTATTGCACTTTTTTTTATGTTATAAGTGTACAGGACGGTCTGGACGTTCACTTGATGGTAAGTGATACGCCAGACCATGACAGAGCGGCATTAAAGGAGACCAACAACTGATAGACAGTTATTATCCTCCATCAACGCCGCACTACGCCCGTCACCCGAGACAACAGATGTTAGGTCTCTTATACTTATATAATTTCACTAGCTACAGTGCCCTCATCCCGAAACACAAAAGAGCATAACACTCCTGTTTCACGGATGATATCTGGCACTGCAGTGGTACCTACCTAGACGACTCGGTATCGAGTCTACTTCCTAGTGGAAGTTTTCGCCGGGAAGGCAGCATTAGTGTTTCAGGTTTGTCTGATCGCCATGTGTTCCCAGGTGCGATATGCGAGCACCACCCGGAGGCGGTGGCCGACTCCGCCACCAGGATATGGAGGGTCTACTTGAACCTGCTGGACTCCAACAAGAACACTGTAAGTTGGAATAGTCACTCATAAACAGATATCCACTGACAGTATACTAGCTAGTACTACTATTAAGGAGGAGCTAGTATTAGTAAACTGATCAGTAAACCATTTAACCGCCATTGACAGATATATCCAACAAAAACAATAGATTTCATATTGTGTTAAGAATCCTGGCTTAAAGCTTAAGTGAGGAGCTTGTAGTATGACTAAATTGATAACTATACTCAATAATGTAAATAGTACAGATTCGTGATATGCTCACAATACAACCGAAAAAGGTGGTCCAAATGCAGCGACAGCACACATACACATATTTCAAATGAGCGTACATTTACCTAAACAAAAGAGTACATACTGTACTCCCTTCGGCGGTTCGTTTTTGAGGCACGGATGGCGTATCTACCTTTATATATACAGAATATCATTGACTATACTTAACAAAATGATGGATTCACGGATGAATCGAAATAAAAATTCAAATGTTCCGAAGAATGTGAATCAGTAGAGATGTACCTACTGTTAAATTTATAAGAACTTGGGAACCACATGATTGTAATGGATTAGTAAATAAATAAATATATGGAACAAAATATTCCATTTGTCAAAGTTAGGACAACGCGAAAACAATTCTAGTATTCCGACCAGATCACGAGGGATATATATGGAATTAAGTTGATGTTTGCATACCCGGCGAAGCTATATCAGCCATCTGCGGACAAATGTTTTTGTTAACTAAAACAGAAATAAATATTTAATAATAAAATATCCATCAACACACGCACACGGTCATCTAGACCCAAACTATTTAGCCTGTAATATGGATGACCTGGTTAAGGTGGTGGATACCACACGGATGTCAACTAAATAAATAAATATCCACTGACATTCACACAGCGCCATCTAGCCCCAAGTTAAGCGTGAAGCCTGTATTATGGGTACTAAATAACATCATCATCAGCTCATTAAACGTCCCCACCGAGGGGCACGAGCCTACCCTATAGGGTGATTAGGCTTTAGTCGTCCACGCGGGCCCAGTGCGGACGACTTCACACACAACCTTCGAATCTCTTCGCAGGCGTGCATGAAGGTTTCCTCACCATGTTTTCCTTCGCCGTAAGAGTGTCGGATAACGTACATATATTGTTCGAAAATTCGAAAATACATTGGTACGTGTCGGGATTTGAACCTCAACCCTCCCGGTAGGAAGGCGACAGTCCGCACCACTGAGCCACCGACGCTTTAACGGATAAACATATTTATATATTGTTTTTGTAAATTCATACATATTATACATAGAAATGTCATGTTGTATTGGAAACATCCAGACCAATACAAACAGACATGTTCATGCACACGAATATGGGTCGTCAAAATGAAATATTTAATTATGTATCGCAGAACACAATGATCAGCGCAGTATTGCAAGGACTGCTGGGGTTGTTCAAACATTTCGGCGTTGAACTACCCGTGAACGAGTTTAGAGAGCTCTACGAAAAGATCACTAAGGAGTATCTGATGAAAGACAAATGCGAAGATGGTGAGTTATAATTTGGTAATAATTTCTATGCAACATGGACGTTTAAAATACGGACGGACTGTCATTAATACAAAAACGTGTCCCCAAAATGACAGGTGATGTCTATGGTGTCATTTCGACGAATATTTTTTTGTAAACTGATTGTAGTAGTTTAAACTGAAAATATGTAATCGTATTGTTATTTTACCTATGATACGTAAGTTCTGAATTGTTTTTCTTTTGTTCACTCAGGTTTTGGCACCATTTCACAAAACAAGCCATGCTCTTATATATATATTATATTCCTAACATAATCTATACCTCCGTTGACAGATGCGAGTCAAATGTCTTAATATTTTGTGGCTGTGTATGAAATACACAAACTGGCCGGATTATGTCACACTTTTTTTGTTAGCGAGACTCCGTCCATATTTTTTTATACGTCCATGTTTTCCACCGAATTTGTATTGCAATGGATCTTTTGAGAATGAATATTTTTTATAATCTTATTCGTTCTGGAGTGGAGACCGCGACGCGACAAGCGTAGCGTAGGACCGAGGGGACCGATGACATGCGAAACGTCGCTGGTGGAGGCTGGATAAGAAAAGCGGAGGACCGGGATATCTTGTGTAAAATGGGACCTATAACCAGCAGCGAAGAAAAGTGGCTGTGACATACGGACGAATAGACAGACAGACTGACATGCCGAATCTATAAGATATATTGTTCTTTATTCGACCTTGGTCGATAGCTTTAATTCTCTCACGAATAATATAATGAAACATTGTTGTTGTCAATATCAGTATGCCTCTCGATATTGGAGCATCACGCGGGCCTGTTCCAAGAGTTGTTGGGTGCGGACGTGAAGACCAGGTGCTGGTTGTGGTCGCGAGGGTCGGCGTCGGTGCTACGGGCGGTATATGCAGCGATCGCTAACGTACTGTCCACGGAACAGTTACAGGTAAATAAATACATATATACACTTTTATTGTAAATACATACATATTATACATAGAAAACACCCAGACCATTACAAACATACATGTTCATGCACACAAATGTTTGTATTGCCCGGGGGATCGAACCCGGAACCTTTGGTGTTGCAGTCGACGTCTCAAACGCTACACCAAATGGGTCATCAAATAAATAAGGCTTATCATTTCCTTAATTCCTGTAACTGTTTCGTGGACAGCTCGGTTAAAATGGGTTCTTTCCAAATTCTGTATATTTCATGTGCTGTCACAAAGTTTCTGAACATTCACTTTAGTTAGGATGTAATAGGTTTTCACGCGGACTCATGATCACTACCAGTTGACATTCATCCTCTTCCAACCTACGCTTTGTTTACACATGAGAACTTTTTAACTATTTAACCAATTGAACGCAGGAATCGCTTGAAGGCGTCCCTGGCGGTACACGGGTTAAAAATACCGTTTTGTTCGACTTTATAGGAACCCCTCTTAACCAATTGATTGCCAGGAATCCAGACACAATAGAAAATCTATATTAAATTGCGTCTTTAGGCGTCATTGGCTTTCAAAGGTTTAAATCTACCTTCTAAAAAAAACCCAGCACTGAAAATTTGACTTCGAATCGCACAGAATTTAACATAGTTTTTATTTCAGAACATAATCGATACGGAGCTAATCCCACGCGTGGGCTCCAGCCAGACCAAGTATACGGCGTTACGGATCATTCGACATCTGACTTGTACAGTACCAGTGCTGCGAGCACCCGTGGAAGATGATACTGAGCCACTCGCTATGGAGTACGAATTGCGGAGGGGGAAGGTGTCTGTGGACTATGCCGACGCGGTATGTTAAGTCTTTTTATTTTTTTTAATTTATAATGTACAGGACGGTCTGGACGCTCACCTGATGGTAAGTGATACGCCAGACCATGACAGAGCGGAAGGAGACCAACAACTGATAGACAGTTATTATCCTCCATCAATGCCGCACTGCGCCCGTCACCCGAGACAACAGATGTTAGGTCTCTTATACCCGGTATTTCACTAGCTACAGTGCCCTCATCCCGAAATATCTGGCACTGCGGTGGTACCTACCTAGACGACTCAATACCACCCACAATAGTCTACCACCTAGTAACCTATTCTTCTCTTGCATTTCCAAAAAGTAACTATTGACGACTCATACGGTGATTTGAGACGTCGGCTGTTACACCAAGGGTTCCGGGTTCGATCCTCGGTGGTAGAAATATTTGTGACCATGAACATCTATGTATTTATTGTCCTTGGTTTTTTATGTGTGATATGTATGAATTTACAAAAATACACACAAGCATCTTAGATAACCAATATACTAAATCACGAATAAATATCAACCAAAAATTGTCCTAGCCGCTTGCTCATATGTTGACTCGAGTTATTTATGACATAAAATTAAACATTAAAATTTTTACCTTAAGGCGTCATTAAAAGGGTACAAAATCAAAAGAACAAGCAAACTACAATGACATGTAGCGAGCGACGTGATTATGAATGAAAATATTGCTTAAGGAGGGGCAATTTTACCGCGGACATTTTTTAATTAAGATTGTGCAACTAGTTTATTGTTACCCAATATAAGTGTATTTAGCACTCATAACCCAATATAAGTGTATTTAGCACTCATAACCCAATATAAGTGTATTTAGCACTCATAACCCAATATAAGTGTATTTAGCACTCATAACCCAATATAAGTGTATTTAGCACTCATAACCCAATATAAGTGTATTTAGCACTCATAACCCAATATAAGTGTATTTAGCACTCATAGTACAAATTATGTGCTAGATGCTGTAAGGCGCTAAATATCATTGGATATGTTTTAATTTCAGATGCTGTGGTGTATAGAATCAAACGTTTTGTACAGTGAGAAATTGCTGCAAACTTGTTTGTTGTTCTATGAGAATATCCCCGTGTCGAAGAGACGTGATGTTGTCCACGCTTTGGTCGAGTCAACCGATGACGTCAGAGTGGTGGGTAGCTATTGGTTGATTAACTTTTAATTATGTATTTTATAGATAAGATAGATAAGATTCTTTATTTGCACAGAATATAGGTTTTATAAAGTGTCTATATATATATTGTAGAGTGGTACATGCTACATTCTGCCTATGTATTTTATAAAAACCCATCTGTGTTAAATGTGTGTGCATTTGATTCAATTAGTGAAAATTAACTATCATTACACCATGTATTGAATAATATATAAATATTGTCTGTTGCCTTCCAATCTGGAGGGCGCAGGTTCAAATCCCGCCACTTACCAACATTTTGAATTTTCGAATTATATGTATGTTTAACCGACGACTTCTCGAGGTGAAGGATCATCGTGAGGAAACCTTCATGCACGCCTGCGAAGAGATTCGAAGGTTGTGTGTGAAGTCGTCCAATCCGCACTGGGCCCGCGTGGACGACTAAGGCCTGTACACCCGACACGGGTAGGCTCGTGTCCCTCGGTGGGGACAGAACTGATGATAATGGTAACCCTTCTGGATATAGGTCTCGTCCATTCTGCGTCAATTGTTCCGGTCCTCTGCTTTCCTCATCCAGCTTCCTTCGATCTTTCGAAAGATTTTAATAATAATTTCACAACATTCAAAAGAATGTTGATCAATATTCTATAGGGGCAGTTTTAATTATGTCTGAGCATAATTTTGTAATTGTTGTACTCACTTGTAACCTATACTCTAGGTTAGTATTTTTAAGTATGTAATTCACATTAAATTCTGTTGAACTTTAATTTGCTAAACTGCTTCCATGTCAGCTGTGCTTGTCGTGGCAGTGTGTAATGAAGGCATCACTACTTGTATCGTCTTGTAAACTGTCCTAAATAAATAAATAACTAAGTCGTCAGTCCATCGGATTGGAGGGGTTACGCTGCGCTTGCCAAAACGCGGTCTCCACTCTTTTGTGTGCAGTTATATTATAATAACTATTTCAGCCAGCAGTCAATCTCCTCATAACGGAATGCTGCCACCAAACAGACGGCGTCGCGTCCATAGACAAGTATCTGTCTCTATGGTCGGATATTTTCGACTCCAAAGACGGCACAGACCATGTAGTGTTGCAAATGTCCAGATTTGTCTTTGGCGATGTAATGGACTATGCGTTTGTGGTGTTGCACGCTGTCATTGAAGATAATATTCAAGTAAGTTTTTTTATTGTGATTTAAATTAAATATTCAGAAAGAAGACACGGCGTCATCTAAACTCAAATGAATTCTTTGAACATCAGGAATCCGAACACAATAAAAAATCTATTGTTTCTAACGCATTAAGGGGTTATTGGCGTTCAAAGGGTTACCAAAAATTTCATGTAAAATATTGCCACGACGACCACATAACCCCATAAATATTATATCTCATGTAGAGCCAAGCTTCTGAATCTACACGGCCTAACTCTACCGAACCTTACTTCAACAAATTCACATGCCAGTAAATATCGAGGCAGGTGAGCCAATATTAGTTTCTCATATGAGGTCAGTAACGAAGCCAAACCATACATATTTGCTGATATTATGTACATCGGAGTCTGGTACATCGGAATCCAACATATGGAGTACTTAAATACGACGAAACACTTCGAGAAAAGTTAGATACTGCCCTCGCGCTTCGCTAAGCCCGTTTTGGCGAGGCATTCCCGTGCCCCCAGATTTTGATGTTTTCACTTCAACCTATTGCAGTCCACTGTTGGACATAGGTCTCCCCCATTTTGTGTCAGACATACCGGTTCTCCGCTTTCCTCATCCAGCCTCCACCAGCGACCTTTTCGTCCTACGCTACGCTTGCCGCGTCGCGGTCTCCACTCTAGAACTCGTCCGCTCCAACGGACCGAGGATCTGCATACGTGACCAGACCAGACCAGATTTTGATATTTGATTTTATTTTCAGATATCGGAGAAGGTATCTTCAGTGCTGACTCTGATCTTCCACATCCTAACCCTGCATCCAGTCGAGGAGTATACTGAAAAAGCCAGTAAACAGCTCTTAAGGATGCTGGAGAGGCTGGCTTCTAAAGGGGGAGTGGTCCGAGGAGTGGGGGGTGCAGGTCTGGCCGCGTATAAACATGCGGGGGGAAGTCTACGGGGACTTTGCCAGGTAAGTATTTTTTTTAATATGATAGTTGTCAAACGAGCAGAAGGCACATTTGATGGTAAATGATGGCGTCGCCCATGTACACTTGCAACACCAGAGGCAAAGAAATGCGTTGCCGGCCTTTAAAGTGGAATACGCTCTCTTCTTGAAGGACGCCAGGTCGTATCGCTCAGGGAATAAGTCGTATGGTAACTGATTCCACAGTTTTGTCGTCCGAGACAAGAAATTACGACAAAAACGTACTGTCGAAGTCTTCCATTCATCTAGGTGGTGAGGATGAAATTTTAAGTTTTGCCTCGAAGTACGATGGTGGAACGTTGCAGCTGGAATAAGTCAGAATAATAGTTCATCATCAGCTCATCAAACGTCCCCACCGAGGGGCACGAGCCTACCCGTATACAGTGATTAGGCCTTAGTCGTCCACGCGGACCCTGTGCGGTGCGGACGACTTCACACACAACCTTCGAATCTCTTCGCAGGCGTGCATGAAGGTTTCCTCACGATGTTTTCCTTCACCGTAAGAGCGTCGGATAACGTACCTATATTTTCGAAAATTCGAAAACACATTAGTACGTGTCGGGCTATGAACCTCAGCCCTCCCGGTAGGAAGGCGACAGTCCACACCATTGAGCCACTGACGCTCTTCTCGAATAATATTTATTAGTATTTGAATAAAACTGTTTGCACAATTGTAGCCTAAGTTGTTTCCCCGACCCTCCTTCTTGCCGTGCCCTACAGTCTCCATAAATGTACTTACTTATATTGTTTTAACATCTTTTTTACTATCTTGACGTCCTATTTGGTGTCGTCGACGTCGGCTGCTACACCAAGGGTACCGGGTTCGATGCCGGGCAGTACAAACATTTGTGTGCATGAATATGTCTGTATTGGTCTGGGTGTTTTCTATGTATAATATGTATGTATTTACAAGAAAATATATATGAGTATGTTTATCCGTTGCTTAGTACTAATACCGGCTTCACGCTGAACTTGGGCTAGATGGCGCTGTGTGAATGTCAGTGGATATTTATTTATTAGTTTATTTAATGGAGTGAAATAAATAGTTCAACATTTTGCAGTTGGTACGTCTGGAGAAATGTTCCAACGAGTCGGTGCTGTGCGAGTGGTGTTCGCTGTTGGTCCACGCACCTGGTGATGACGTCCGTATGGGAGACCTTATATACGCTATCGAGGTAATCAGGTTACACTTCTGTCAGGTACATACAGTGGCGTACACAGATATTATGAGCAGGGTATGCAAAATGAGTGACACTAATAAAAAAAAACAATTAATAATTCACATTTTTGACGAATTAAGTGCTGTTGTCAACAGTAGATCGCCTTTGGTTTGAAATCTGTTGAAGAAAATGGGCGAATAAGTCAAAATCATTTAATATGCTGGCGATTTTCAGTTGTTTAGTACCCGTAAAATAAGCTTCACGCTTCCAAGTTAAGCGGCTAGATGGCGCTGTGTGACATTCAGTGGATATTTATTACTACCCAGCGATCTCCGTTTCGCCACCAGATGGCTTCGTTTTATGTAACATTTCGTTTGGTGATCAAAAGATGCCATCTACTTAAAATATTGGTTTGTAGTACATGCTATGTATCAGAGATGTCTCTATATATGAAAAAGATTTTCCCGCTTTTCTGTTGAAATTTTTCCTGAATTTTATTTGCATAAACCTCACGGAGCCCGAGACCTTTCCAAGAATACAAAACCGTGGAAATCGGTTCGTGCGTTCNCGGGTGACGGGCGCAGTGCGGCATTGATGGAGAATAATAACTGTCTATCAGTTGTTGGTCTCTTTCAATGTCGCTCTGTCATGGTCAGGCGTATCACTTATCATCAGGTGAACGTCCAGACCGTCCTGTACACTTCTTAACATAAAAAATATGGAAGAATGACCTGGTTAAAGTGCCGGGTAGCAGTTAGCAGATGGATGCCAACTGCTAGGGGTCGGTCCATGTGACAGTTTGACGACCCATGTGGTGTAATTGGTTTAAATATCGCCTCTTATATCAAGGGTTCCAGGTTCGGCCCCGGGCATTACAAACATTATGTATGCATGCACATGTCTATTTATATTGTTTTCTATGTATAATTTATGTATATATTTACAAAAAAATATATAAGTATGTTTATCTGTTGTTCAGTATCCATATAACAGGCTAATGTTTAGTTTGGGGCTAAAAATGACAGTGGCTATTATGAAACATGTTAAGAAATCAGACACAATAGAAAATCCATTGTCTGTCTCGTGTCCCGGGTATTTGGCGTTGTATTTTGGGTTTTATTTAATATCTATTCGAGCTTTTATTTAAAAAAATATAAAAATGATACTTGAAAGTTGATAAATCTAACACATTGTAGTCATAGTGTCAAAATGCTATAGAAAATGTTTTAAAACAAGCCATTTTGATTGAAAATACAGATCAGTTGATCCATCAGTTCACATCATATGCCATAAGTATACAACTTTAAATATGTTTTTGTTTTATTAGTTTTGGTGGGTGGTCCAGAGCACCCGTGGAGGCGAGCCCGCGGGAAAGGAAGCCCGGGAGTTGCGGCGAGACGCCATACTCTTTCTGGGTAAACTGACATTATATACATCTATACTAATATATAAAGCTGAAGAGTTTGTTTGTTTGTTTGAACGCGCTAATCTCAGGAACTACTGGTTCGATTTGAAAAATTCTTTCAGTGTTAGATAGCTTATTTATCGAGGAAGGCTATAGGCTATATATCATCACGCTACGAGTAACAGAAGCGGAGCAGCAATGAAAATTGTTTTAAAATCGGGGGTATTTTTTCATACTTGGAGCTTCCGCTGCGTACGCTGCGTAAACGGTTATAGTTACACAAAAGTCATGTATGAGAGTATTGTTCTTCTTTTAAAGGTCTACAAAAAAGTCCGCGACAGCATATGTCTATCTTTTAAGGTTAGCTCACTATAACATATTTTATGCTAAAAAAATCTGAAATTGACCCCGAAACCTTTAAAGTTGGAGGGAGGGGAAATCCTATGTATAGTGATAAATGAAAGTACCGTGTTATCCCGAATTTAATGCGAGCGAAGCCGCGGGCAAAAGCTAGTTACATATAAATAAACATTATAATAAATAAATATCCACTAAATTTCACACAGCGCCATCTAGCTGCCTAACTTGGAAGCGTGCAGCTTGTATTACGGGTACTAACACAACTGTTAAACATACTTAGATACATTTCTCTATGTAAATACATACATATTATAAATAGAAAACACCCTTTGTTGTTATTACAAACAGATATGTTCATGCACACAAATGTTTGTACTCTTGGTGTAGCAGCCGACGTCTCAACCGCTACACCAAATGGATCGTCAAATTTATAATACATTTTCATGTCAGTTTAAAGAATAATGAAAATCAACAATTTTCAGGTAAATATGGGGCCCACGCACTGGGGGTTCAGGAAACAAACTCTGTATCGGAGCTGAGCGACAAACTCTCTTTGAACGTACCCAATGTTGAAGAAGGATTCACTTACAAGGTATGGATCAGAAATAATTGCACACCTTTATTTGTCTATAACACTTTCTTTGCTTAGAAACAAGCTTAAAATAATGCACTGGCATCTTAGATACTATGGACTCACGTTTCGAAATAAATGATTTTTTATTTTATTTTATTTTTTAGATAAACAATAAACTAGATGCACAATCACGAAGAAATATATAAAAAAATGTCCGAGCCGCCATTATATTTATTCATTAAAATGTTGACCTTAAGGCGTCGTTAAAAAGGTACAAATTCAAAACGAGCATACTACACTGTCACTATGACTGTAGCAAGCGACGTGTAATAGAAAATTTTGCTCAACTGACGGATGGGTACAATTTTGGCGCGGACACTGAGTGTGTGTGTGTGCATCTAGATAGTGTATTATGTATCTAAGATTTGGCATGTGTGGCATTATTAATAAAATAAATAATTATTTATTTAATTTTGGCGTACAAAGAACACTAGATGACAATGTTTAAATGTTGCTTAGCACTGGTTCTTTTTTCTACTCAGAGAAAATTGTAATTTTTTTTTCTTACTCTTCGGTTTTTTTGTCAGCTAGTTAATATACTTGTGGTTAAAATGTAATTAGGTGGCCCCATTTTTTGTAATCGACAATTTGTTTTGATTATTCATGTTGTTATTTGCCTGTAAAGCATGTTTTTTGACACGTTTCACATAAATAACTCCATAGAATGTATAATTAATATGTCGCTGGCGAAGTCTGTACCATAAAATAATTAAATAAAATAAATAATAAATTAAGAAACTTATTTGTAAATATTTTCAAGATAATGGAGAAAACTATATTCTATTTATTTTACTTTATTGTTAACAAATAATACAATATTGGTTTAAATCATAATAAACTACATTACCTCTACATATTATAAGTATATAAACAAAATAAACTACATTGTCTCTACATATTATAAGTATATAACAATAATACCAAAAAATGTGTATTTCAGCTGAACCTACAAAGGATATTACAATGGCCGAACCCACGAGGACGCTGACGTGCTGCTCAAACTGTTAAGTGTTTATTGCTCAAATCGTGAGTATTTTTTAATGAAATACTAGTTTTTGGCCGTGACTTCACTCGCGTTGGATTCGGGGTAACATTTTTCCCTTCTGATTAAAAACGTAAAGATTTCCAAAAAAATCAATCATCATCAGAGATCACTTAACATTTTAAATCTCCACTTAGAATTATCACTCACGATCGGCATTTTTAAACACCGTACTAGTTTTAACCAATTATATCTACATAATCATCATCATCAGCTCATTAAACGTCCCCACCGAGGGGCACGAGCCTACCCGTATAGGGTGATTAGGCCTTAGTCGTCCACGCGGGCCCAGAGCGGATTGGACGACTTCACACACAACCTTCGAATCTCTTCGCAGGTGTGCATGAAGGTTTCCTCACGATGTTTTCCTTCACCGTGAGAGCGTCGAATAACGTACATATATTTTCGAAAATTCGAAAACACATTGGTACGTGTCGGGATTTGAACCTCAGTCCTCCCGGTAGGAAGGCGACAGTCCACACCATTGAGCCACCGACGCTCTCAAAAAAATATGTGCATATGAAAATATGTACAGAGTCATACACCATCATGACTTTTTTAATATGTCTGTATGTTTGTTCCGGGTTATCTCTAAAACGGCTGGACCGATTTGGACGGGGCTTTTTGTCAGGCAGCTGATGTAATAAGGAAAACTATAGGCTACTTTTATTTTAGAAAATACTTTTTATTTTATGAAAATAAAGCAATGTGTACCGCGCGGAGGCCGCGTGTCGCTCGTGTGCTGCACGCTTTTTAGGGTGTGTTTTGCGGAAGAATATGTTTTGGTATCGCACGTCATAAAATATATAAATCATGGTTTACCGCGTCCATTTTTGACCGCCAGAGATGCCTGGCAAACAATGGCTTTTCCATTATGCCTGGATTCTTGCCGGTCAAAGAGTTAATTTTCTGCATGAGCTTAAGGTAAACTGGTAGAGAATGTCTCGAAGCATTGAGTTCGCCTTTGTTCTGTTGTTTATGGTGCAAAGTTTTTATTAAATTTTATATAACAGAGTCATGGAGCAAAGAGTCAAGCGTCCAGCTGAGTGTGACCCTAGTAGTTCGGGCAATGTGTCGGGCGCACGTACACCGACGGGAGCTGAACCCGGGACTTGTGGAGAACGCCGTGGCCATGTGCGGTTCGATGCCCTGTCTGGACGCGATTATCACGGTATGGAACGTGTATATTATTTTATTTTTATTTTAAATATCCACAGACATTCACACAGCGCCATCTAGACGCAAACTAAGCATTAGCCTGTAGTATGAATACTAAATAACGGATACATATACTTATATACATTTTTGTAAAAACATACATATTATACATAGAAAACATCCAGACCAATAGACATATTTATGCACACTAATATTTGTACTGCCCGGGGATCGAACCCGGAACGACGTCTCAATCATTACACAAAATGGGTCGTCAAAGAATATTTTCTCTTTTCAATCTGTCACAGTCCACTTTTGGATATAGGTCTGTCACATTTTGCGCCATATCCCAGTACTCCGTTTATTTCATCCATCCTCATCGTCATTACAAACAGAATATATCTGAACCCACTGATTTTCTGGAAAGAGAGATGATTCGTGCCTCGTTTGGCACGCCAAGCCGTCTGTCCCGACTACAACTTTTGTATGCTAGTCGTTTATACCCACAAATTTGCGGAAATATCCGCAAAAATAACCTATGACACCCTATATCCCTTTAAGTCACTCCACTAAAAAAAATCACGTCAATTCGTCTTCTTGTTTTTCCGTGAAAGACGGACAGACACACTTTCACATTTATAATATTAGTCGACATCACAGGTGAACGAAGATCTGGCAGCTACCTTGGACAAATAAATAAATATCTACTGACATTAACACAGCGCCATCTAGCCCTACTTTAAGCGTGAAGCCTGTATTATGGGTACTAAACAACGGATAAACATACTTATATACAATTTTTTTTTGTAAATACAGAAATATTATACATAGATAACACCCGACCATTACAAACAGACATGTGCATGCACACAAATGTTTGTACTGGCCGGGGATCGAACCCGGAACCCTTGGTGTTGCGGCCGACCTCTCAACCGCAACACCAAAGTAGTCATTTTGCTAGACAAAGAATTAGTCTAGCAATCCAAAGAGTTAACCTTACCTAAAGGGACTTCTCTTCATTATATTATACTGTTTTAATGATTTAGTTTAAGTGTTTAGGTTGTAATATAAGTATTTTAATTGTCTTCTTTATTTTATTATTCGTCCAACCTGAACTGGGCCCGCGTGAACGACTAAGGCCTAATCACCCTATACGGGTAGGCTCGTGGCCCTCGGTGGGGACGTATAATGAGCTGATGATGATTATATTAATATTAGTATGGCTTGTTGCAGTATATAAGCGAGGAGAAGTCCCCAGGCGTCCGCAGAATGTTATCGGACGCTGTCGAGGGTCTGCTGCTTCAGGAGTCAGGATCGGAGGATGAGCATCTGGCGCGGAGGGTGGCTGAACGGGCGGCAGCCATGATGGGGAGCCAGTGCTGTAAGTAAAACCGTGGTTAAGTGACCAGTACACTAGTTGGCACCCAGACCAATACAAACAGACATGTTCATGCAAACAAATGTGTTCATGCAAACAAATGTATCTACTGCCCGGGGATCTAACCCGGAACCCTTGGAGTAAGAGCCGACGTCTCAACCATTACACCAAATGTGTCCTAAAGAACCAGTAGTACAAGCTGTTCGTTTAGATTTAGTCTTGGTAGGTTAGATAGTTCCCCGGGGCATTTTCCACGTTAAGGTTATATTATAGAGAGCGTCGGTGGCTCAATGCTGTGGACTGTCGCCTTCCTGTCGGGAGGGCTGAGGTTCAAATCCCGACACGTACCAATGTGTTTTCGAATTTTTGAAAATATATGTACGTTATCCGACGCTCTTACGGTGAAGGAAAACATCGTGAGGAAACCTTCATGCACGCCTGCGAAGAGATTCGAAGGTTGTGTGTGAAGTCGTCCGCACCGCACTGGGCCCGCGTGGACGACTAAGGCCTAATCACCCTATACGGGTAGGCTCGTGCCCCTCGGTGGGGACGTTTAATGAGCTGATGATGATGATGAAGATTATATTTCCCCGCAGTAAAACCTAACCTAAAAGCGCGCAGAACACGTGACGCGCGTCCCCCGCGCCGTAAGACATTGCTTTATTTTTCTAAAATTAAAAGTGTTGTCTAAAATAAAAGTACTCTGTGTTATTCCTTATAATATAAGCTACCTGCCAAAAAAAGTCCCGACCAAATCGGTCCAGCCGTTTCAGAGATTACCCAGAACAAACAGACGTACAAAAATAATAATATTTGTACATATGTACAGTATATTTATTCATATGCATGAATATAAAAATGGTTTTCAATATTACAGACACTCGCAATTTTATTTTTATGTCAAAGATTGAGGATATTATTTATGATTGTTTATTATTTTTAGCCACCATAAGAAGTGGGGGTCTCTACCTGACAGAGACCTTGCTGTCCGCGCTGAAAGATAACCACCTGCTCCAGAGGAACGAGTTGCCGCAAATACTAACACTCATATTGGAAACCGGTGATTCAGATGCTAAGACCACCTTCAGTCAAGCCTACAAAATACTAGTAGAAAATATAGAAATATACCAACATGATGATATCGAAAATATTGTCGATGAACTAGTGAAGAATATGCTAAAGAACAATCTAGAATTATCGCAAGATACCGATAGGAGGGTATACAAAGAGAAAGTGCAAGTCACTGTGGATTTTGTTAAAGAAATTAAAACGTACAAACCTGAGAATATATGGGCACGCTTTGAAATAGATGCGAATTTCTATTTGGAGTTGTATTTGATGGCAGTGAGTGGTTGGCTGAATACAGGTGGAGTGGACGAAGCGATGGATAAAATGACTAGTTACGATTTCAAATGTGTAGGCAAAGATGTGTTTGCGGCAGAAGCTTGCTTGAAGTTTCTAGAAACATACGCGGGCGTTTTGATTGAAAGAAGTATGCAGGTATGTGAATATAATTTTACTTAGAAAACTATTTTAATAAAAAGCTTATTTTATCTAAAGTTATCATAATGATAATAATTCATAGACATTGCCACATATTTGTGGTTACATTATGTTATTAAATTATTTATATTAATCATCATCACGTCGAATTATTAAATTTGAAATTACCAAATACTTAGTTCTAAGCCATCTGTTATCTAACAGAACTAAACTTCCAATGTAAACGCAATATAAAGAAATATCAATTTAAAAACCTTATAATTTATGCACTGTGCGTGGGTCAAACTCATATTTATTTGGTCATTTTTGTATCTAATTTATGCACTGGATATTTTTTTGCAGAAAACCACACATGCTATAGAAAATATTATAGCAAATCTAACACCAGAATATGTAACACACCTCTACGTGCATATCAAGTCATGCGCTACTGTCTTCATAGATTTAACACAAAGCACCGAAATGTTTGAAGAAACTTACAAAAGATGGTGTAAGAAGTTTCAAATTTACGAACACATCCAATCATTAAATAATGACAAAACAGAAATGCATAAAGAGTTGCAAGCACTAAGAATGTATTATGATATTTTACAAATACCTAAAGATAATAATTTAGACGAGTTTTGTGATAAAGTCTTAAACGTTTACATGGAAAATGGAGAGAAACAAATAGAGTTATACAAGCAATCGATGTTGGATATGCTATATTTGTCGTTGAAGCAGAAAACTGACGAAGAACTGCAAGATTTTATTCTTAAAACTTATAGTAAAGTTGGTTTGAATTTTATAAAGTATTTTATGGAAGTATTTCAAGGTGTGTTTATGAAGAAACCATTTATATTAGCGAGAGATGAACTGAAACCAATATGCGTGGTATTAAATGATGTGGTTAAATGTTTTTTAAAGCGAAAATATACAGAGCAGGAAAGTTACACAATACTGGAGTTGATTGAATCAGTGAGTATTTTTCACTTTCAATCACGAAAACAGACTAATTTCAACACTGCAACACTGCTTCTTATTTTTCTTATTTAAGGTTTTAAGGGCCGGTTTGCAAAAACTTCAATAGGCAAGATTTATTGTTCCATCATACTTATTTTTAGCTTTCTACCTTGTAAACTGTTTAAACTTGTAAAGAAAATTATGTATTCATATTCACTATACATAGGAATCCCCCGCCCAAGTTTAAAAGTTTTGGAGTCCATTTCCATAAACGGATCCCCTCCCTCCCCCCCTCTCCCAATTTAAAAGATTTCGGGGTCAATTTTGTGGATATATATAACTATACATAGGCCTTCCCCCCACACCGATAAAGGTTTTGTATATATATATATATATAGTGTTTATATAATCCTAAGTAGGATTCCCCTTCCCCTAACTTTAAAGGTTGGTGTCCATTTCCGAAAAAAAAATACACACACATATATATATAATATATATATTCTAGGTTACCTTCTATCAACATACCAAGTTTCAATCAAATCTACCTTAAAAACTGAGGAAAATTGGTTATGATACTTCCTTCCCTATTTGAAGAGTTTGGGGGTGGATTTTTGAAAAAAAATATGCCATATTTTTTTTCATACAGACTTCCAACCCCCATTCGAGGGGAGTGGGGCGTGAAAACGGGACATAAAGTAGCCTAACACCTATTCTAGGTTACCTACTATCAACATACCAAGTTTCAATAAAATCTACCTTAAAACTGCGAAAAATCGAATATGACACTTCCTCCCCTATTTGAAGGGTTTGGGGGTGATTTTTGAAAAAAAAAATATGCCATATTTTTTGTTTCTGACAATAGTCCGCATACCAAATTTCAGCGTCGTACTACAAAAATTGCGGAATGTTCCATACAAACTTCCAACCCCATTTGAGGGGAGTGGGGGGTGAAAACGGGACAAAAAGTAGCCTAAAACCTATTCTAGGTTACCTACTATCAACATACCAAGTTTCAATAAAATCTACCTTAAAACTGCGAAAAATCGAATATGACACTTCCTCCCCTATTTGAAGGGTTTGGGGGTGGATTTTTGAAAAAAAAAATGCCATATTTTTTCGTTTCTGACAATAGTCCGCATACCAAATTTCAGCGTCGTACTACAAAATTGCGGAATGTTCCATACAAACTTCCAACCCCCATTTGAGGGAGTGGGGGGTGAAAACGGGACAAAAAGTAGCCTAAAACCTATTCTAGGTTACCTACTATCAACATACCAAGTTTCAATAAAATCTACCTTAAAACTGCGAAAAATCGAATATGACACTTCCTCCCCTATTTGAAGGGTTTGGGGGAAAATTTTTGAAAAAAAAATATATGCCATATTTTTTTTTGACATATAGTCCGCATACCAAATTTCAGCGTCGTACTACCAAAATTGCGGATGTTCCATACAAACTTCCAACCCCCATTTTAGGGGAGTGGGGGTGAAAGGGAATAAAAGTAGCCTAAAACCTATTCTAGGTTACCTACTATCAACATACCAAGTTTCAATAAAATCCGTTCAGCCGTTTAGGCGTGAAAGCGTAACAAACAGACAGACAGACAGACAGAGATACTTTCACATTTATAATATTAGTATGGATTATGTTATGTCAACTATATTGTTTAATTACACAGGTGTGGTCAACATACGAGTCGCAAACGTCGTTCGATGAGAAGCAACGTCTGCTAGCGTGGAGTTCACGCGTGGACGTGAGGTTGGGCGGCGACAGTGGCGCCGTGCGGTGGGCCGCGGAAACTGTGAGCGAGAGGGGAAAGGGGGCGCGGGCCGTGGGCTTGTTGCCCGGGGGGGACTCGTGCAGGTCACTATTTGTATTGAGGACTTTGTTTTACAACTAGCGTTTAATGATATAATAAAGTGGACAAACATTTTCAAGTTTAATAAAATATATTACTCCTAACAATAATAAACATTTATTTCAGATTTGATTCATTGTAAAATATATTATTATAAATAATTTTCGTAATTAATAAAGTAACAACAGTCATTTGCTCCAGTAGAAAAGAACGCAGGAAAGGATTTTGAGCATTCAATTACATCGCAATCTCGTTGTTTTCCCGCCCTAACTTTACACTGATAAACTAAACTTCAACTTTTTGTCCTGCCACGTATCAATGGTATCAAATCGAAATGATATGCACGTTTATCCGACACTATTACGGTGTCGTAAAACCCGCGCACGCCTGCGAAGAGATTCAAAGGTTGTGCGTGAAGTCGTCCAACCCGCACTGGTCGCGTGGACGACTAAGGCCTAAACACCCGACACAGGGAGGCTCGGGGCTCTCGAGGGAGACGACTTTCGCAAAAAATCGCTTTCCAATAAATGAATGTAAATTATATAATGTTCTAGTGAAGCATACCGGTGTTTCGCGTCCCAACTGCCGAGCCGGCTGTCGGAGATGTCCGCCGCCGACCAGGCAGCGCTTCAGGCGATGTTGGACGCGTACGCCGCCACCGCCCACTCGGTTCTGCTGGATATCATCACTAAGTTGGCTGACTGTAAGTCATTGTAATTAGCTTACAATTTATTTTGCAACAATTTTTCAGTGAATATCGTCTTAGCTTTCGTCCACTGCAATAATAATAAAAAACGAAACTTCCACCTTTCTGGAGAGATAATAAATAAATAATAATATTAATTTTTCAGTGGGTGTTTTTACCCATTTCCTGGCTACGTTAACATTTTATTTTACGCTGCTGTAGGAGATAAAGTCATTCCATTGATATTTAGCTGCATACCTTGAAAACTGCTAAATGTAACGTATAAAATTTCATCGCTCCTTTCAAGGCTTTGGGAGCCGATATCCGAAAAATAAATGATTCACGATGTTTTGTTACTGTAAAATAGTCTGCAAACCGTTTTTAGCTTTTTACCTGAAATAAATTCTGCATACACACTTTCACCCACATTTTAGAGAAGTGTGGAGTTTCTATGCTAGTCTGTCTCTTCCCATTCTTTCAACTATCTGCATTTAAAAATCGTCTATCTGACGTGATTTTGATTGCAGATAGTGAATCTGACGATGTGACGTCTTTCCGTTTTGCGGTAATCTATAATATTTGTATGGATAAACTAATGATGATGTTCCCCAGGTGACCAAACCCCGGGGTGGTGGGACGAGGCCATGGCGTCGAGTATGGCAGCAGTGGCCACGCGTGAGTGGCCTGTGGCCACTGTCAGCTTTCGAGATGGGGAAGTCGTTGTAGATAAACGAACGGTGTCGCTTGTCGAGTGAGTATCTTAGTCTTGTAATGCCTTGGGAAATGATTTCATAGTCTATAATTTGTTAACTCTTAAATGTCATGTGCATGTTTTTTTTTACGATGTGAACAGGACGGTCTGTGACGGACGCTCACCTGATGGTAAGTGATACGCCTGACCATAGCAGAGCGGCATTGAAAGAGATTATTCTCTGTCAATGCCGCACTGCGCCCGTCACCCGAGACAACAGAAGTTAGGTCTCTTATACCCAGTAATTTCACTAGCTACAGTGCCCTCATCCCGAAACACAAAAGTGCATAACACTCCTGTTTCACGGGAAGATAATTATCTGGCACTGTGGTGGTACCTACCTAGACGACTCAGTGTCGGTTATATACTCAAAAACTTTCCTCACGATTTAATCATCTTTGTTAGCTGACACAAGTTTGACTTGTGACTTCCTTTTAAAATGACGATTCAAGTGTTTTGTGATGTTTACCAAATAAATTAAGAAGAAAGTTTGAGTGCGAGTTTTAAAAAAACAATTAAAGTCCATTGAAAATTTATGTTCCAAACCCAAGGGTTCCGGGTTTAATTCCCGGACAGTCCCCACATTTGTACGAAGCGTAGGACGACCCCCAACCAGATGGACGGATGACCTGGTTAACGTGGCGGGTAGCAGTGGATGTAAACTGCAAGGAATCGGCCCGATTGGAAATTATTAGGGCAGGCCTTCGTTCAGCATTGGACATATTAGGTTATGATGATGATGATGATTTGACGACCAGCATTTGTGTGCTTTATGCACATACCTGTTTATATCTGCTGGGTGTTTCTATATATACATGTTTAAATTGGTCTGGCTGTTTCTATATACTCGTATACTGTCAACCCATGTGTAATGGTTGAGACGTCGGCTACTACACCAAGGATTCTGGGTTCGATTCCCGGGCAGTTCAAACATTTGTGTGCACGCACATGTCTGTTTGTATTGGTTTGGGTGTTATCTATGTGTAATATGTATGCATTTACAAAATAATATAAGTATGTCTATCCCTTGTTTAGTACCTCAAAGTACAGGCTAAATGCTTAGTTTGGGGCTAGATGGCGTTATGCGAATGTCACTCTCAGACCAACTGCGATGTAAAACAGTGTGTTTTTCCGTTGTTAAGTACACATACTACAAGCTCCTCGCTTAAATTGGGGCTAGATGGTGATAGCATCATTGATGGTGATAGCGAATGTTAGTAGAAACAATCTGATATTTTGTTTGTTTGTAGCATCGCGCAGACACTGTACGAGTTTCCATCCATGGGGGTCTGCAAGCGACTCCTCATGCCATTGCTGAGGTATGTTGCAAATATGACATTTGGCAAATATTTCTGTGATAAAAATCCATGGTCTTAAACTGCTCAGCTATTTCAGTGTTTATTAAATATGTGTACATTAAATCATTGTTTAGAACAATGATTACTTGGCTATACTTGAGTTTTCTCGGGTGCTTCTTCCTCAACAGGCCAAACTACTGAAGTGCTTTTATTTGACGTATCAATATTAGTTTTTGTGCTTTACTTTGGTATTTTAAATCTTGTTGTGTATTCTTTTGACGTTCATAAGTGCTTTTTTAAGCCGAATTTGAAGAAATGGATTCTGGACTTTTTGACATGTTTTTTTGTAAAACGAATTGGACGAAGAGTTAGTTCACTGATGGTAAGTGACACGTATGTGACAGACAGGGTTTAAGGAAACTAATAACTGTATAAGTTACTGACCGTGTCCTAGGATCATCATTAGCTCGTTAAACGTCCCCACCGAGGGGCACGAGCCTACCCGTAAAGAGCGTATAGGCCTTAGTCGTCTTTCTCTTTTCTCGAATCTTTTCGAAGGCGGAGGTTCCTCACGCTGTATTTCTTCACCGTAAGAGCGTCGGATAACATACATATAATTTCCTACGATGGTAGTCGTTAAAACCCGCTATTCCGCATTGGGCCCTCGTCGTGGGTTACGGCCCAATCTCCCTAAAGCTATGGTGTACGGTAAGGCCTGTACTCTGTAGTGGACCGTTATAAGCCGATAATGATGAAAATTGCTGGATTCTTCCTACTAGAATACTTTTTAAGTATAAAGTAAACGCTATGGTCAGTTCGCTCACCTGATGGTAAGTGATAAGCCTGACCATGACAAAGCGGCATTGAAGGAAACCAACGACTGATAGACAGTTATATCTTTCATCAATGCCGCACTGCGCCCGACACCTGAGACAACAGGTGTTAGGTCTCTCATACCCGGTAATTCACTAGCTACAGTGCCCTCGCCCCGAACAAATGCATGACACTCGTGTTTAACGGGAGGATATCTGGCACTGCGGTGGTACCTACCTAGACGACTCAGTATCGAGTATACGACCTACTAGAAATTATGGGCCTAAATTGAACATTTGAATACAGGTATTCATCATCATCATTCTGCGAGCAGTTCTACTCGACGGTGATCAACGACTTGCTGAAGACACTGTCGACTTGGCTCCGCGGTGATCGTGACACCAGAGAGCTCAGGAACCTGCTCCGGGAACACGCGAGGGCTTGTGCACTCATCACTTTGGCTTTGGAGAAGGTACAAAATATTTTTAACAAAAAATACCGACTAAAAAGCTTGTTGACGACTTAATATATGTTATGTAGAATATATTAATTAAATTTCGCACACAAAACACACTGTTTCAGATATTTTTGGCATAAAGAAAGAAAAGTTGCCATGAGCAATGAAATGATTATTTTACCATTGATGTTGCCAACAAGCTACAAATAAACGTTCAATTTCATGTTGATGGCAAACTACTTACCTATATAAAGCAGAAGAGTTTGTTTACGGTCGAATTGGCGCGAAATGGGGGAGACCTATGTCCAGCAGTGGACTGCGATAGGTTGAATAGGAATAGGGTAACCTCCTTTTTTGAAGTCGATTAAATAATATATGAAGATCAACGCGGTTATGATCGAGACTGGTTTGATCTCCGGGCAGCACAAGTATTCGTGTGGATGAACACGTCTGTTTGCATTGGTCTGGTTTTTCTATGTATAATATGTATGTTTTTTAAAAAAAAGTATTTAAGTATGTTTATCCGTTGTTTAGTACCCATAATATAGGCTTCACGCTTTACTTGGGGCTAGATGGCGCTGTCAGTGGATATTTATTTATTTTATTTATATATATAAAAAATCATAAACCCCCTTCTCCTACATACAGATACCGCTATCCTCGCTGAAGTCCACGGAGTCTGTCCTCTACAGCCAAGTGTCGAAGAAGCAACCCTCGCACCTGATGCGGGCGGCCAGTGTGCTGTGCATCACGCTTCGGGGGAAACCCTGCCCCGGGGACGCTTCCCACGACATGCGGGAATGTTACAGGTTTGATTACCGTCTTCTTAATAATAATAATGACAGGCGACCATTGGAGAGCCCATCCAGCGCGGCGAATCACCGCTTGCTGCTATTTTACTTTGAGACTAGTTTAATGGCAGACGTCCGCAGTCTCCTCTCACATAGCTACAGTGCCCTCATCCCGAAACACAAAAGAGCATAACACTGCGGTGGTACAACAGATACAACTTTTCCAAAGCCTGGCCACAGCTTTTTACTATGTCATACACTCGGTACTGAGTCGTCTAAATACGTACCAGCGCAGTGACAGATATCGTACCGTAATATAAATAAATATCCACTGACATTCACACAGCGCCATCTATCCCCAAACTAAGCATAAGCCTGTAATATGGATACTAAAAACGGATAAACATACTTGTATATTTTATTTGTTTTTTTGTTAATACAACATTTTTTACATAGAAATCACCCAGACCAATTCAACCAGACATGTTCATGCACACAAATGTGTGTACTACCCGGGGATCGAACCCGGAATCTCGGTATAGTAACCGACATCTCAACCATTACACCAAATGGGCCATCACATTATGTGAATCCCACAGGCAATCCCAAATGTGGAACTACGCGTGTCTCAGTGCGTGTGTGTGTGTCACGCGGCCGGCGGCGAGCTTTACGAGTACCTGTTCGACTCCCGGGCGTGGCAACGCATTATTGACTGCGATGTTGTCTATAAGCTACCTATCACTACGCACTGGGTAAGTGACAGTTTTTTAATATTTTTTTTTGTTTAAAGTGTACAGGACGGTCAGGACGTTCACCTGATGGTAAGTGATACGCCTGACCATGACAGCGCGGCATTGAAGGAGACTAACAACTGATAGACAGTTATTATCCTCCATCAATGCCGCACTGCGCCCGACCCGAGACAACAGTTGTTAGGTCTCTTTACCGGTAATTTAATGTTGTGAAATTTGAAAGATTTATTCGCTTGCCTGATGATTATTTATTGATACGCTGTTTTAGATTTTCTAGATTCAGCGTCGAACGAATCCGAATGATTATTTTTTTAATAATATTACATTGTACTTCAAACCGAAAATTAAAAATAGAAAAGTACATGAATATTCATGTAGTGTTTGTAACATTATTACCAAAAGCTAAAAAATAATAATATTTATTTAATGAAGGCTATAACCGCTTATGATTTTCAAAACACAAGCAATACGTTTCATTTACTAACAAATTTAATTGAAGAAAAAGAGCTGAAAATTGAAAAAAAAAATGAAAACAGTAGTTTTCATCTTTATCCCTTTTTTTAGAAAGCTCTTAGAAATGACTCCTTTTGTAGCATTTACGCTTACAAACCCGTCTCGTTGTTCAGACGCAGAAGAAGTCGGTGCACACCGTGGCGGACAGTCCCAGCGGTGGGCCCGCCGTGGGACTGGGTCCAGCCGGAACAGAACGCGAATGTTCCTGAGGACGCTGTCGGAAAACCCGCTCCAGTTCGACCTCATGGATGCGGAGGAATCGCCAACGGTGAGTTTGTAACTAATTATACATTTTTGAGCCTAGAAGAAATTTTTTCATGATTTTGATGTCGGTGCTTACTTGCAAACTACTTAACTATATTATAAAGCTGAAATTTTATTGTAATTAAATAATAAATAGGGGAGACCTATGTCCAAGAAAATAATATTACAAGAAAACACAAAGAATTAGTATTCTTTGTGTTTTCTTGTAATATTATTTTAAATACAATATAAAGTCTAATTGGACAATATTCGATAATTTGTGAAGTCAGAATAAATATTTTGTTATAATCAGCCCATTACACCTTAGGGCACGTGCCTACTCGTGGCGGGTGTATAGGCCTTAGTCGTCTACTTAGACCCAGTGCGGATTGACCGACTTCACAATTTGAACTTGCACCCTCAAGATCTGAACAACGGTCCACACCAATGAGTCACCAACACATTAGCTTGTTATTATAAGTGTAGTAGAAAAAGAAAAACATGTCATATAAAAAGGGAATAATTTAAAAACAAATAATAATTTCATTATAATTATGTAATTTACCGACAGATGAGCCGTTTGTTCTATTGACTCCTATAACATAAAAAATATATGTACATCTTCATTCATCATCATCATTACAGCCTAATATGTCCACTGCTGAACGAAGGCCTCCCCTAATGATTCCCACGCGGGCCGATCCCTAGCAGTTGTCATCCATTTGCTCCCGCCACCTTGACCAGGTCATCCGTCCATCTGGTAAAAAATATGTACAGTAAAACATAAATAATCAATTCACTTAACCAGGAGAACAGTCAAGAACTAGAATTGGTGTGCAACGAGCTGAACGCGCAAGACTTCGCGGTGTCTCTGACGTCACTGGTGCGCCACGTGACGTCACTGGCCCACGCCCAGCGCTGGGCAGTCGCTGTGGGGGACGCCATCGCTGGCGACGGACATCACAACCTTAGGTGGACTTTGGCTCAGGTGAGGTTGAATATATAATTGCTCATACGGTATTCTTCTTCTTTCTACTACAAAACTTCTAAAGACTACACCTACTAAATATATGTTTTAGGGTTCCGTAGTAAAATGGCAAAAAACGGAACTAATATGGATTTGTCATATTGTCTGTCTGTCCATCCGTATGTCACACCCTTTTTTTCCTCCGAAACTGTTAACTCTACACTGTTAAATCTTTGTTAAGAATATGTATTCTGTGAACCGCTATAAGGTTTTGAAGAAACAGAGTTTTGAAAGACTTGAAATTTAAAAAATATTTTGGGGTTCCCCATACATTAAACTGTAACCCAATTTTTTTTTAATTTTATGAATCCCATATTTTAGAAGTAAGAGGGTGTCATTTTTTTAACTTTGGATGTGTTTCACGTAAACTATTCAATTATGATTTATAATTAGGATTAGCAAGTTGTAGTGGCAGTGGGCAGGGCACATAGTGCGTAGAACCGATGGCCGATGGGGCGGAAAGGTTCTCGAGTGGCGTCCACGTAACGGGAAGCGAAGCGTAGGCCGACCCCTAACCAGATCAAATCTAATCAAATCAAATCATATTTATTTGCGTAATATGGGTTGTATATATAGGTTTCACAGATGGACGGATGACCTGGTTAAGGTGGCGGGTGGCAAATGGATGTCAACTGCTAGGGATCGGTCCGCGTGGATATCATTAGGGGAGGCCTTCGTTCAGCAGTGGACATAATTAGGCTGTAATGATGGTGATGAATGATATTAGAAACCTCGGAACCTCGGCAAATTGAGGCTAGATGGTGCTGTGTAAATGTGTACATACATACACATATACAGACAAAGCTTTTGCCATTCCAATTAGTCTAAATGCTTTTCCCAGATCGTGTGCAACTGTGCTGAGGAGCTGAGACCCCACGCGTCCATACTGACAGGCCCACTGTTGGGAATGGTGGCCGCTACCCCGAGGGAAGTCGCCGGGAAGAAACTTCTTAATGGATTACATGTTCAAGTGGTAAGCATTGGTAGTTGCTAAAATACTAAATGATGTAAAAAAGTATGGATTCGTGATATGCTCACAAAACAATCGAAAGAAGTGTTCCGAATGCAGCGACAGCACATACACATATTTCGAATGAGCGTACATTTACCTAAACAAAAGAGTACAAACTGTACTCTCTTCGGCGGTTCGTTTTTGAGGCACGGGTGGCGTATCTACCTTTATATATACAGAATATCATTGAAAATAATAATAAATATATAGTTGATAATATTTAATGACTTGTTTATAGTGTATCTCTATTGTATCTATTGTAATATAAAACGGAGAATTGACTACCCATCTGGAGTAATGGTTAAGACGTCGGCTGTTACACCAAGGGTTCCGGGTTCGATCTCCGACCAGTACTAACTTTTGTGTGCATGAACACGTCGTTTATAATGGCCTGGGTGTTTCTATGTATAATATGTATGTATTTACAAAATAAAAGGTATATAAATATGTTCATCATTTGCTTCGTACACATATTACAAGCTTATTCCAAGTTGGGACTAGATGGCGCTGTGTGAATGTCAGTTATAAAAACTCAAGATCAGCTGACTGTACTAATATACTGAATCGCATGTTTGAACGTTTACGATAAGAAAATCACAATAATTGTCCACAGCTCGAGACGATATTGAACTGGCAGTCCCTACAAGAGCTAGAAGCTTCGATGGACAATTACAGCTTGACCATAGAGTACCTGATCAATACTTGCATATACAACGAGATGCGAGCTAACCTACTGAACTACTTAGCGGGCTTGCTTGGAAGGCTTTTGGACGGGAATGCAAAGGTTAATGTGCCTTGGACGTGCTTCGAAGATTATTTAAAAGGTAATTGTTTTAAGGCAATTAATACAGTGAAATAGGAGTGTTGGGCCATTGGAGCAGACGAGTGCTGGAGAGGAGACCGCGACGCGGCAAACGTAGCGTAGGACCGAAAGACCGACGACTTACGGAAGGTCGCTGGTGGAGGTTGCATCAGGATAGTGGAGGACCGAGATATCTGGCGCAAAATGGGAGAGACCTATGTCCAGCAGTAGACTGCGATAGGTTGATGAGAGAGTGGAGTGTTTTGCACTTTTGTGAATGAGAATAATACCGCTCTGTCATGGTCAGACGTATCACTTACCGTCGTGACCGTCCTGTATGTACACTTTTACATTAAAAAGAACACTAGATGACTATCCTAAAGTCAAAATTGTATGGATTTAAATAGTTTAAATGTATGTTAAACGGCAATTGAAAAAGTAACCACTGAGTTTCTTGTTAGTCTTTTTAGTACTTAGTAGTTACAAATAGTTTATAACTTCTGTTTCAATTAGACGATTCAATATATTTTCCGTATTTTAATGAAATTCTTATATATTATAGAGCGTCGGTGGCTCAGTGGTGTGGACTGTCGCCTTCCTACCGGGGGGGCTGAGGTTCAAATCCCGACACGTACCAATGTATTTCCGAATTTTCGAAAAATATATGTACGTTATCCGACGCTTTTACGGTGAAGGAAAACATCGTGAGGAAACCTTCATGCACGCCTGCGAAGAGATTCCAAGGTTGTGTGTGAAGTCGTCCGCACCGCACTGGGCCCGCGTGGACGACTAAGGCCTAATCACCCTATACGGGTAGGCTCGTGCCCCTCGGTGGGGACGTTTAATGAGCTGATGATGATGATGATGATGAATTAAATTCTTTGTACTAACTTAGTTATAAGTCTTACTTACTACATGAATCATTGTTATCATGGAATAGAAATAAATTATTATTATTGATACCTCTAATATGCCTCTGATTAAAAATAGTTTTTGAGTTTGAGAGCGTTAATGTTGCGTTTTGATTATGTATAAGTTTTGGAGGAGAACAAATTAACATCGTTTTCTCTGTTCCAGTGCCAGACAAGCACAAGACACTATTAAGAATATTATTAGTACTAACAAAACACAAAGTCAACATTCCCGAGCTGTTGCCAAACTTACTAAAACTTGACGAGAGGCTGTGGTCAAGGAACACGAGATTAGCCGAATTATTCGGGCAGACCTTGGCGTGTGCGAGCGAGATAGACAAACCGCTCGCTCAGTTCAAACACTTCCTGGACAGAAAGAGACAGCACGATGTTGGCGAGTACGTCCATATGATGTATTACGCTCAGATCGGGTGTCCGCGGGGTGTGTGATGAGTTTCATTTGAAGTGAGTATTTGGTTTATGTCTATGCTTATAATGTCTCTACAGGGTTCGGCTTAAATCTGAGTGACCCGGAAGGGCTGGAGGACGATTATTCTCAGTTAGGTTACGACATTGCAGGCAATGGTATTCTGTATATACAAAGGAAGATACGCCACCCGTGCCTCAAAAATGAACCGCCAAAGAGAATACAGTTGTAGACTCTGTCTAGATAAACGTACGCTCATTCGAAATATGTGTATGTGTGCTGTCGCTGCATACGGAACACTTTTTCAATTGTTTGTGAGCATATCCCGAATCTATACTTTTAAAATTATTGATTGCAAGCTATTTGTCCGATAATAAACATGATTCCGTGCTTCCGAGCTAAATATGAGACTGGTTTTCTACTAAATTATGCCATTTGTGGATCTACAAGAAATATTTTGAGTTTAAACGTAAAAGATCTTATGTTTGGAAGTTTTTCTTGTATAGTATATTTTTATTTACGGGGAAGCCTGCGTTCAGCATTCATATGTGAATGTAATGACGATGAAATGAAATGAAAAATCCTTCATTTCAACTTCTAATTAAGTCTCAACAAGACACTTTTGAAAAATTAATGATAAATATTAAAACTAGTTTGAATCTACCACCGGCTCGGAGAGTGGGGTCTACTGAGAAGACCCCCGGCAAGAAACACAGTAGTTACTTTTCAATCGCTGATGATGATGATGAACATATTAAAACTTAACAGGAAAATACTAGACCTGACATCCAAAGTGCCAGCTGCGATCAAGGCGAAATGTCTGAACATCCTAGCCGGCCACGGTCGCAGTGAGGAATTAGCCTCCTGGCTGGACGGCATTGACCTGGCCAGCCTCATGATGGAGTGTCCCGTAGAATTGCTCAAGGTATGCTCAGGAAACCGAAGATCCAAGGGTACGTGGGCCCAATGCAAATTGGTTGGTTTACTAAGATATAAATGAATTAAGCTTATTTACTGAAACCATGATCATCATCATCAGCTCATTAAACGTCCCCACCGAGGGGCACGAGCCTACCCGTATAGGGTGATTAGGCCTTAGTCGTCCACGCGGGCCCAGTGCGGATTGGACGACTTCACACACAACCTTCGAATCTCTTCGCAGGCGTGCATGAAGGTTTCCTCACGATGTTTTCCTTCACCGTAAGAGCGTCGGATAACGTACATATATTTTCGAAAATTCGAAAACACATTGGTACGTGTCGGGATTGGAACCTCATGATATAAACCATGATAAAATATATTTATTAATTCGCTAGTGAAATTACCGGGTATAGCTTAAATAAACAATAAACTATCTAGATGCACACACACACACTCAGTGTCCGCGCCAAAATTATACCCATCCGTCAGTTGAGCAAAATTTTCATTCATAGTCACGTCGCTCGCTACATGTCATAGTGATAGTGTAATATACTCGTGCTTTTGATTTTGTACCCTTTTAATGACGCCATAATGTAAAAACTTTAATGACTAATTTTATGTCATAAATATAACATGTGTCAACGTATGTGTCGTGTGGCTCGGACATTTTTCGGTTGATAGAATAGAATAGAATATCATTTATTTACTAGAAACATGGTACATTTTGGTGGTCATAACAATATTTGATCAACATGCTTCGCCATTTCAATGGCGTGTAAATATATATATATATATATATATATAGATATTGCTTCGTGATTGTGCATCTAATCGGTTTATTGTTTATCTGAGTCTACTCATAATCTCTGTGCACATATATGTATGTTATATTTTCGCTTAGTGTTAAGGTGTCTTCTGCAGGTGTGATGGTATGATCTATTGTACAATAGGCATGATGACTGGGTCCTGAAATCGTAAGAACTATTTCATATTATTACAAATCTGGGTTAAATATAACGATGTGCTTACTCTCAGCTCGAAAACTCATGTTTTATGAATTTTATTAGTCTTCAAAGTTAGATGGGCAAGTCCATTTTTAAAGTACATTAATTGTCAAAAATTTGTTAACAAAAGTATAAGTTAAATTGTATGTTAAAGCAACATTTGCTATGAAACCGTTTTAGTAAACGCAACATTTAATATAGTTGTAGTACAAAATTCACAAACTATGCGTACTTATTACTGATGCGTGATGTCATAACTAGGTAGCCATTTGTATGAAGCGTTTTTGGGAAAGTCCATTAATGTGTTTTTAGAATTGGAAAATCTCTGTGAGTTGTAATGTTAACGGAGTAATTTTTTTACCAGTGTTTCTATTATTATGTGGTATAATAACAGAAAAAAAATCATCCCTATTAGAAGGTGGTTTCCAGGTGCTAGAGGCGCAGCCGCTAGCGGGTGTGTCGTGTCGGAGTGTAGTCCCGCTGGCGGCGGCCCGCTGTAGCGCGCCTCCACACGCGGTGAGGGCTCGCGCCGTGGCGGTCATGCTCAACCTATTCCACGGTCAGTCTCACCCACAGACATCCGAATATACAATTAGACTGGACAAGCCGCCAAGTTTATACGCAGTCCCAGTGTCGCAATTTCATTTTGGTTCTTAACTGTGAAAAGTTATTATATTCTTAGTAAATTTATTGATTCATTGCGATGATGGCATGTTACAATTGCACAGGATGGCATTTTGGAAAAAACAGTAATTTCTTCTAATATTCGTGCGTCTTGACTCGTCTCACAGAGCGTAAACTGGCAGCCAGTGTATGCTCGTTGAGCTTACATATGTCGCACTTTAAACGCGGCTTGCCCCATCTCCTGTATTGGGAAATCTGTGGTCTCACCTCACTCCATACCACATTTGGCACATCACCTATTTCTCGTTTAACACCTGAAGAGAAAAAGGGAGTGGGTGTAAATCAGCGCTGTCTGAGATTCCTGGTCGCAGATGAGCATACGCTGAGCTGCTTCCTGTTGTTTCTTGTTACTGCATTATTTGTACAAAATGTGATATGTTTATTTTTGTGGACAACAATAACACAATTTATTTATTTATTTGCAATGACGCCTTAAGGCGCCAGACACCATTGATTTGAGCTGGCGACCTTCAAGAAGAGAGTGTATTTCCATATAACGACCCATTTGGTGTAGCGGTTGAGACGTCGGCTGCAACACCAAAGCAGTACAAAAATTTGTGTGCATGAACATGTCTGTTTGTAATGGTCTAGGTGTTTTCTATGTATAATATGTATGTATTTACAAAAAAAATGTATATAAGTATATTTACCCGTTGTTTAGTACCCGTAATACAGGCTTCAATGCTTAACTTGGGGCTAGATGGCGCTGTGTAAATTTCTGTGGATATTTATTATTATTATTTATATAAAAGGCCGGCAACGCATTTATTTGCCCTCTGGTATTGCGAGGGCAAATAAATTGGCGACGGCGTCATTTACCATCAGATGAGAGCCGTCTTCTCGTTTGCCCGTTATCACATGAAAAAAAATCTTTTGTGTTTGGATTGATTCCCTGCGTTATCTATGGGTTAAACGCGAAGAAGTAACCAACCTTTATAATATTAATATGATTTATTATATTCTTTCACGCCTAGCTTATTGTAGAAATCATTGCGACCTGATGCGTCGATATTGGCAAAAGTTTAACATTATACATAGTTATCCGTTCATACCACAACCAATATAACTTGTTTTGTACTACAATCCATCCATAATTTGTTATGTATAACTTATTTTGAATGTGTCTATGCGTTGTTATATAAACTATTGCTTTTTACATCATGATACAAAAACTATTGTGCCTTTAGAAAAGAAAAACATTTTCTCTATTTAATAAATAGTTTAGTATATAACAAAAACAATACAAAACAGAGGCCTACCCTTGTTTTATTTTGTACACCACTCTAGAATCTTTTCGTCACAACACAACACTTCAACTAGCTTCCCCTTTACCTTAAGAAACGTTAAGTACACAGTTAACATCTTTACAGAACTTTTCAATCAGAAAACGGAAGAACCATCAGCCAAAAGACCGCGAAGAAGTAGTAAAATACTTGCCACAGCAGAGACGCCCGACCCGAACAGTGGGCAGGTATTGCGGTGCGCTGCTTTGGGTGTCACCGACCTGGAGGCGGACATAGCCAATGATGCTAGGGGCAAGGTGGCGGATTGTCTGAGCCGGGATTTTACTGTCAGGTTTGTCAGTCATCATCAGCTTATTAAACGTCCCCACCGAGGGGCACGAGCCTACCTGTATACGGTGATTAGGCCTTAGTCGTCCACGCGGGCCCAGTGCGGTGCGGACGACTTCACGCACAACCTTCGAATCTGTGCAGGTGTGCATGAAGGTTTCCTCACGATGTTTTTCTTCACCGTAAGAGCGTCGGATAACGTACATATATTTTCGAAAATTCGAAAACACATTGGTACGTGTCGGGATTTGAACCTCGGCCCTTCCGGTAGGAAGGCGACAGTCCACATCATTGAGCCACCGACGGCTCAATCAGGTTGGTACACATGTTAGTACGATTCACCAAAGAAGACAAAATGGCGCGTCTGCGCATGTACACTAATGAACAAAATACTTACATCAAAATAATATTTTTATTTTAATGAACTCATATATCAAATTATATTATAAAATGTTCAGGATTAAAAGATACCTATGTAATTGAACATAATTCAGCCTCAAAAAAATTTTTTTTACTAAGTATAGTAAATTTAATCGCTGTCCTCGAATTGCATGATTCCCTCTATCGTGGAAGTTGCAGGATTCGATGATTTTGGGGTACTGGGCCTGGTTCTGCACTAAATCATCATCTTCAGATACTTCAAGATCAGAAAATCTGACAACGAAGATCTTCCACTCGGATGATTAATTCTTCCGTCATCTCATCCACGATGTGATAACTTTTTATGTAATTTTCTTCTATGCATTTTACTTTGTCACATAGTTTTTTCCATTCGTGTGGCCCCATAAGATTAACTTTATATTTATAAAATTAACTACGCAGCTTATATCCACTTAACGTTTTTGCTACTTACATAACTTTTTACGGAGGCCCAAGCCATTTCTATAGGATTTAAATCCAGATGGTAAGGTGGGAGACGGAGAAATTGTGACCATGTTCTATCAAAATTTTATGTATAGAGTATTTCTTAAGCGTAAAAGGAATTAATATTTTAATGATAGTGAAACAATATTTTTCTTCATAAAAATAATAATCAATCATGTAGAAATATAACAAATAATCATGGGATAATATAATCAGCAAAGAACCGACAACTATTTCAAAATATAGCTAAGGTTCTGTTTTTCTATTCAATTAATCCGATATTTTATTTATTATGTCTGTTATAGATTCATTAACTTTGTTGAGAATATTGATTTAATTTTCTCAACAAAGTTGCAAGACTTGCAAAACCTTGCCAACAATCTACTTACAAAATATATTGAAACTCGTATATCATCCTTCTCGCCTGGCTTTTCGAAGCAACATACATTAGAAAATTACAATAAATGGCTCAGCAAACAAAAAAATTAACAATAAATAATAAAATGCAACGAAACGTTTTCCTTCCGACTGTATCCTAGAGTACTGTCAGCGCGCCAAATTATATAGACGAATAGCGATAGAGACCTTGTCCTCAGACGCGCGCCGCCAATGGTGTTGCCCCGCTCTTACAGTATTACTCCGCCCTCTGCGTACCCAATAGACCTAAAAATGATTCTGGCATAGTTTCTTTCGTGAATCGTACAATACAAATACTCAATTCTTTTTTTTACTGAGGCATAAATGTCACGTCATCATCTAGCCCCAAGTTAAGCGTAAAACTTGTAATATGGGTACTAAACAATGGATGAATATACTTTTATATTTGGATTTGGATTGGATTATATTGATTAAAAATTAGTCAATAGCTCATTGGTGTTGACTGTTGCCTTCCAAATTGGAATTGCAAGGTTAAATCCCGCCACGTACCGATGTCTACGAATTTATATGTACATTTATCCGACGCTCTTACGGTGCAGGAAAACACCGTGAGGAAACCAGCGCACGCCTGCGAAGAGATTCAAAGGTTGTGCGTGAAGTCGGCCCGCGTGGACGACTAAGGCCTATTCACTCTATACCTGACTCGTGCCCCTCGGTGGGGACTTATAATGAGCTGATGATGATGAAATTAATAAGTATGTAAATTTTGTCAGGTTGGCAGAGTGTTTCCTCATAGCGATCAGTATACCAGCGACGTGTAATAAAAATGTAGACATGTCGGTGTGTGTGTCCGCCTTCTTTCACTTACTGTTCCACGGACTACGAGAACAGAAGGCTTTTAAGGAGTTACGGTTGAGAGATGAACCTTTGGAAATACGGTGAGATTTTTTAAATTTATTTACTAGGTTTACCTACGTTTATGTACAATCACACTTACAAAGCAAACACGTACGATAGATCAATCACTATTGCCATAATTATAGGCAAACACAACATGCACTAATAAGAGTATTACCGCTATAGCGGAAAACAGAGTAGTAATTACAGAGTACAAAAAAACAAAGAGCGTCGGTGGCTCAATGGTGTGGACTGTCGCCTTCCTACCGGGAGGGCTGAGGTTCAAATCCCGACACGTGCCAATGTGTTTTCGAATTTTCGAAAATATGTGTACGTTATCCGACGCTCTTACGGTGAAGGAAAATATCGTGAGGAAACCTTCATGCACGCCTGCGAAGAGATTCGAAGGTTGTGTGTGAAGTCGTCCAATCCGCACTGGGCCCGCGTGGACGACTAAGGCCTAGTCACCCTATACGGGTAGGCTCGTCGGTGGGGACGTTTAATGAACTGATGATGACATTAATTTCCTACTTGATACAAAAAAATATACTACGTATTTATTACACATTTATATATGTACCAGCTGATGGATTATTCCATGCATTTTTTATTAATCTAAAGAAGCTCTTTAGTTTGAATGGTAGTAGTAGGTAGGTTGGTTGTAGTATGGTATGGTTAGTTTGGTTGGTAGATGAATCGTGGTGAACATTTACTATTTTCATATTTTAATCTGGATAAAAACCCATGGGCGTTGTAGCAGACGAGTTCTGGATTGGAAACCGCGTAGCAAGCGTAACGTAGAATGTACGGATTTATCAAGTGAAAAAAGTCGCTGGTAGAGGCTGGATCAGAAAAGCGGAGGACTGGGATATCTGGCGCGGAATGGGGGAGAACTATGTCCAGCAGTGGACTGCTGCAGGTTGAAGTGAGAGAGTACCTAGGGGGAATTTTGTGTATATCAAACTATGCACAACATAGCTATGGGGGAGAAAACAAGAATACTACTACGGTGTCTGTTTTTGACCAATTTGTGTTCTATTATTGACGACCCATTTGGTGTTGCGGTTGAAAGGTCGACTGCAACACTAAGGGTTCCGGGTTCGATCCCCGGGCAATACAATCATTTGTGTGCATGAACATGTCTGTTTGTCTGGGTGTTTTGTATGTATAATATGTATGTATTCACAAAAAAAATGTACCCATAATACAGGCTTCACGCTTAGCTAACGGACTAGATGGCGCTGTGTGAATTTCAGTAGATATTTATTTATTATTATTATTTATTTATTATTTGTAGTTAACTGTAACATTTCTGTTCGTATATTTGTATCTAATGTGTGTATGTAGTAAGTAAATGTTTTTTTATTTTCTTTTTTAATTGATGATTATGAATTCCTGCATTGACATTTAAAAAGTATTTTTTTAATTTGTGTCCATAGAGTGTAAAATAAAAGATACTTTCAGTTTTTATGATATTTTATGTGCACATACTCCGTCTTTGCAATTAAATCTGAGTTACTTGTAAGATTATTGGATAAATACATAATAATAGCATACAGAAAAACCAATTCCAGTAAGTTGTTAATACATGAGGTATCTCTAACATTACTGTTCTGGCAAAAGAACAATTATGAATGTTACATTTGACATCCACCATTGGATCGCACTGTAGTATGCTACTGAGATGAATCCAAAAAGAAACTATATAAATACTTTTTTTTTTTTTCAAAATATTGGTGGTATTTCTCGTAAATAAAGTCTAAATTTTTTATAGTTATAAGTGTACAGGATGCTCACCTGATAGTAAGTTATACGCCTGACTATGACAGAGCTGCATTGAAGGAGACTAACGATTGGTAGACAGTTATTATCCTCCATCAATGCCGCAATGCGCCCGTCACCCGAGACGACAGATGTTAGGTCTCCTATACCCGATAATTTCACTAGTTACAGTGCTCTCATCCCGAAACACACAAGTGCATAGCACTTCTGTTCTCAGGGACGATATCTGGAACTGCGGTCGTACCTACCTAGACGGCTCAGTATCGAGTCTACCACCTCGTAACTCTATTTCGTTTTCATTTGTAGGCAACCGTCTACAGTGCCGTCAAAGCTTCTAACAAATGCTAGAACGTACCAGGGGAGTTTCTTAACGAGCGCGGGCAAGAGACATCCGAAGAAACAAGGTACTGTCACATTATATTTAATCCTTACATTAACATATCATGTAAAATGTTGCCATGACAACCACTTCAGTTTTGCGCTGTGAATAAGATATCACATCCAAGCTTCTGAATCTATACGACCTAACTACTACTTGACGGCCCATTTGGTGTAGCGGTTGAGACGTCCACTGCAACACCAAGGGTTCCGGGTTCGATCCCCGGGCAGTACAAGCATTTGTGTGCATGAACATGGCTGTTTGTAATGGTCTGGGTGTTTTCTATGTATAATATATATGTATTTACAAAAAAAAATGTATACATGTTTGTATATGTGTGTTTGTGTGTGTGTGGTGTTTAGTACCCATACCCATGGTAGAGTCATTAAAAAATATAATAATAATAACAATTGACGATTCAAAAGTATCTGTAATAGATTTATTTGATTTTTTCTTTCTTTCATAATACAGGCTTCACGCTTAACTTGGAGCTAGATGGCGCTGTGTGTGAATGTCAGTGGATATTTATTTATTTAACTATCGACACTTAATTCAACAAATTCTACATAACAGTAAATATGTATGGCTTGGCTGTTTCGCTGGTTGATTATTTCATCATCAGCCTATATCGGTTGAAACATCGGCTATTACACAAAGGGTTCCGGGTTCGGTCCCCGGGCAGTACGAACAATTGTAAGGAATATGTCCGTTTGTATGGGTTTTGATGGTTTCTATGTATAATATGTACGTATTTACAAAAGACTTTATAAGAATATTTATCCGTTGTTTAGTTCCCATATTGCAGGCTAAGTTAGGGACTTAGCCTGCAATATGGGAGCCTTAGTTAGGGACTAGATGACGCTGTGTGAATTTCAGTAGATATTTATTTATTTAAGGCTGATTAAATGAATGAAAAATATTTCTTTTTTTAGGTGAACCGTCTAACACCATCAATGTCCAAATACCAATTGATGATGTGCTGGAGTCATTGATCACTTTTGCTAAGGTAATAAAGTTAAATAAGGTTTCAAGATATTTTTATTTCTCACAAAGATTTACAAAAATAAGATATCTTTATAAAGAACAAAATGTTTAGATTTACATAAGTTAAAATGTTTGTAAAATAATTGACGATTGAAAAGAGTAACTATAGTTTCTTGCCAGTTTTTTTGCAGTGGAATCCAATAGTTTTTAACTTGTTAATTTGAGATTAAGAAATTGTTTGAGTTTGAAAAGAAACAAAATATTGCACAAATTATTTTTCTATCATTCTTTAACTTTTATCATCAGAACAAGCCAGACGTATCCCAAGCAGTATGCGTGGCGGTGGTGAAGTGTGTCCTGGCCGCGGATCGCGGGTTCGATTCCGCGGCGGGGCTGGCGCGCGCTACATCGGATATCCTGGCAGCTGAACCTGGGACAATATCGCCTTTGGCCATAGAAGTTTCCAGACTAGTCGTTGACCAACTGGCGTCTGATATACGGTTAGTATTAGTCTTACAGATTACTGCTGATGATCGCAGATGACCTCTACAGCTTCACCGAGCAAGTGGTTTTCAGCCATTTGGCTACACGTCATCTTAACCAGGTCATCCATCCATGTGGGGGTCGGCCTACGCTTTCCGGTCACGTGGACGTACAACACCTTTATCTAGAGTCACTGATGTACATAAGTATTATTACGAATAAATGAGTCAAAGGCGGCAAAGTAGGGTTGATCTGAATTTGGTAGTCGAAATAAAACGGTTATTTTCCAGTCGATAGCCGTTATTGATCCCAAAGTCATTTTTCTTACGTGTCTTTGAAGGGTTTATGGCCATGTTTGATAATAAAGTGAACACAGGATCGGTTAACATTTGAATTTTCAGTAAGTTCAAATATTTATCTCATTTTCGCCCGCCGACCTACTTTGCCGCCTTTGATTCTATACGACTCAAATATCAAACTACACCTGATTAAATCTGAAATGCTTATTATTAAATTAACTACATCTTAAAACCTTAAACAATCGTTTAAGATTTTTTTTAAATGACAAATAAGAATAAAGGTGCGTTGTATAATCAAACACCGTGACGTCATAGTTTTATTATGCCATAGAAATGTATGATGAGTCGGTATGACAGATCAAAAAATGTCACCCATTGGATCTGTCAGTCAACATCATTTAACCCGTTGGTCGCCAGGAATCCCAACACAATGGAAAATCTATTGATTCTTCGCTTCAAGGCGTCTCTAGCGCTTTACGGGTTAATGTTTTTCATGTCAATTGAAATTGTCCCAGGTTCGAGTCCACGTTAGCGGAGCTACGCGCCAAGACGCGAGGGTCTCGCGGTGCGGCTTTAGTGAAACTTCTTTATGAAGAATTGCAGCTCAGGACTGAAGACTACTTCCAGCTTGGGTATATACTCTTTATAAATAAATAATAATAATAATAAATATCCACTGACATTCACACATCGCCATCTAGCCCCAAGTTAAGCGTGAAGCCTGTTTTATGGGTACTAAACAACGGATGAACATACTTATATATATATTTTTTGTAAATGCATACATATTGTACATAGAAAACACCCAGACCATTACAAACAGACACGTTCATGCACACAAATGCTTGTACTGCCCGGGGATCGAACCCGGAACCCTTCGTGGTGCAATCGACTTCTCAACCGTAACACCAAATGGGTCGTCAAAAATCTATCAATTCATCATCAGCTCACTAAAGGGAACCGAGGGGCACGAGCCTACCCGTATAGGGTGATTAGGCCTTAGTCGTCCACGCGGGCCCAGTGCGGGTTGGCCGACTTCACGCACAACCTTTGAATCTCTTCGCTGGCGTGCATGAAGGTTTCCTCACGATGTTTTCCTTCACCGTAAGAGCGTCGGATAACGTACATATATTTTCGATAATTCGAAAGCACATTGGTCCGTGGCGGGATTTGAACCTCAGCCCTCCCGGTAAGAGAGCGACAATCAATTCATTCAATAGAAAATTTGTTTCAGATTAACATTCGAAACCTTCGAGGAAGAAATGGAGTTGGATGAAAATGCGTCATTGGAAGGTAAGTACTGTGGACGATACTAACCGATAGGGAAGTGTGTGTTACTAGGTGGTAGACTCGATACTGAGTCGTCTAGGTAGGTACCACCGCAGTGCCAGATATCGTACTGGGAAACAGGAGTGTTATGCACTTTTGTGTTTCGGGATGAGGGCACTGTAGCTAGTGAAATTACCGGGTATGAGAGACCTAACATCTGTCGTCTCGGGTGACGGGCGCAGTGCGGCATTCACAGAGGATAATAACTAACTATCAGTTGTAGGTCTCCTTCAATGCCGCTCTGCCATGGTCAGGCATATCACTTACCATCAGGTGACTGTCCTGTACACTTGGTAACATAAAAAGTATTCTTACCATAATCTAGAGAAGAAAAGAGATTGCAATACCTATGAAAAGTTAACAGAGAGAGCTATATATAAAAAAAATCAAGTTTTCATGACTGATGATCTGGTTAAGGTAGCAAGTAGCAGATGGATTTCAACTGCTAGGGGTTCGCGTGGAAATCATAAGGGGAGGCCTTCGTTCAGCTGTTGACTCATTAGGCTGTAATGATGATGATGATTATGATATTTTTCATTGAGGAAAAAGGGTTACCTTTCTTTTAAGTGGAACACATGTTCCAGAAGAGGCAATCTTCTACAACACACAATTACGTTTTAGCTTAGATAATTTAACTAGATGCAAAATCACAAAGAAATATCAGTAAAAAATTGGCCAAGCGCGAGTCGGAATCGCCCGTGGAGGGTTCCGCAGCAGCAAGTAACATAAAATAAAGTATTTTATATTTACTTAGGCACCTACTGTAGTAGCTTTAATATGAAAAATAGTGGTTCACTGTTGATGACGTATAAAAATAACTACACATCAGAAATCATTCAAACTAAATTTCGTTGTTAGATTTTATAGTAATGTACATCATATATATTTTTTTATTTTATCAACCACATAGTTTCGAAATTACAGGGGGGGGACACAATTTTTTCAACTTTGGAAGTGTCTCTCGCGCAAACTATTCAATTTATAAAAAAGAAGTATAAGAAACCTCAATACTATATTTTTAAAAATCTTGACATTGATGCACCACACGTGAGGGTACGATGAAAAAAAATTTTGATTTTCACTTCAATGTATGGGGAACCCCAAAATATATTTATTTTTTTTCAAGTTTCTTATTAAAACCTAATAGCGGTTCACAGAATACATATACGTACTAAGTTTGAATAGTGTAGTGCTTATAGTTTCGGAGAAAATAGAGTTGTGTTATTCGGACTGACGGACTGACGAATCTATAAGGGTTCCGTTTTTTGCCATTTAGCTACGGAACCCTAAAAATGTCCGAGTCAACGTATGTGTCAAGCGGCTCGGACATTTTTTTGTTAATATTTCATGATTGTGCATTAAGTTAGTTTATTGTTCGTTACATTTAAGTTAACATTCCCGTTAAAGTGTACAACTTAACTAGTACGGCTTAAAACTGCGTCGTTTTCCACCAGATTTAAAGGCAGCGTTTGGCAAACTATCCGACTGGGAGTCGCTGACCGTACAGCAGAAGCGTACGGCCGGTGTGGGCCTACCGCGCGTCTGGGTGGACGAGGACACCTTCAGCGTTTGGCTTCAACATGAACATGGTGACTACTCCATTTATATAATTCAGTGGCGTGCACAGAGATTATGAGTAGAGTATCTAAAGTGAGTGACAATAAACGCAAAAGCAATAAATATAATAATAAAATACATATCCACTGACATTCACACAGCGCCATCTAGTCCCAAGTTAAGCGTGAAGCCTGTATTATAGGTACTAAACAACGGATAAACATACTTATATACATTTTTTTTGTAAATACATACATATTATAAATAGAAAACCCCAGACCATTACAAACAGACATGTACATGCACACAAATGTTTGTACTGCCCGGGGATCGAACCCGGAACCCTTGGTGTTTCAGCCGACGTCTTAACTGTTATACCAAATGGGTCGTCAAATAAT
The DNA here is from genome assembly GCA_019425675.1 of Leucinodes orbonalis. Taxonomy (NCBI): domain Eukaryota; kingdom Metazoa; phylum Arthropoda; class Insecta; order Lepidoptera; family Crambidae; genus Leucinodes; species Leucinodes orbonalis. The sequence goes on from PQWD01003844.1 coordinate 81,297, forward strand.
TTACATTTTTGATATACATATTAAGTGCTGTTGTTTACAGCAGATCGCGTATGGTTCCAAATATGTAGAGGAAAATGGGCGAATAAGTGGGAATCATTTAATATGTTGGCGATTTTCCGGGCTGTCCGGACGCTGTATACACTGCTTATCTATACTAATATATAAAGCTGAAGATTTGTTTGTTTGTTTGTTTGAACGCGCTAATCTCAGGAACTACTGGTTCGATTTGAAAAATTATTTCAGTGTTAGATAGCTTATTTATCGAGGAAGGCTATAGGCTATAATACACGCTACGAGTAATAGAGCGGAGCAGCAATGAAGAATGTTTCAAAATCGGGGGTATGTTTTCATACTTGGAGCTTCCGCTGCGTACGCTGCGTAAACGGTTAAAGTTACACAAAAGTCATGTATGAGAGTATTGTTCTGCTTTTAATGGTCTACAAAAAAGTCCGCGACAGCATATGTCTATCTTTTAAGGTTAGCTCACTATAACATATTTTTTGCTAAAAAAAATCTGAAATTGACCCCGAAACTTTCAAAGTTGGAGGGAGGGGAAATCGTATGTATAGTGATAAATGCAAGTACCGTGTTATCCCGAATTTAATGCGAGCGAAGCCGCGGGCAAAAGCTAGTTGCATATATGGAGTGCACGCCACTGATACTGATTACCTGATAACTTGTGTAATAAAGCAATGTTTTACCACGCTGCGTCCGCCCGTCGCGTGACTTAACGAAGCGATTTGAGTTAATGTTTTACTGCGGGAGAATATCTTATAACAGTTATAATAAACGCGAGTAATACCGCGGGGATAATTGTTTTAAAAAAAATGGCTAAGCGCGAGCCGGACTCGCAAGTGGAGGGTTCCGCAGCAGCAAGTAACATAAAATAAAATAATTTTTATTTACTTAGGCTAAATGCCTAAAGCTTTAATGTGAAAAAATAGTGGTTCACCGTTTATGACGTATACAAAAACTACATACCAGAATCGTACAAACTAAATTTCGTTGCCAGATTTTATAAATGAATGAAGTGAGTGAAATGAATGAAATGAAACAAAGCTTTCGATACCGTCAAGTGGTGAAAACTTTGATTGGTCCTCACTGAAATGGGTGTACCACAACACCTAGTATACATCACAAAGCGTCTGTATGAAGATAGCACGGCTGCTGTTCGTGTTGACGGTGTTGACTCGGATCATTTCAAACCCCAAGCAGGTGTTAGACAGGGATGTATATTATCGCCCCTTTTATTTAACATATACACAGAGTACATAATGCGTTTGGTTCTTGAGGACTGGGATAAGGGAATATCTGTAGGAGGTCGGAAACTATCAAATTTAAGATACGAAGACGATACGACCCTCCTGGGATCAACCAGAGCCGAAATTGAAACTCTCCTGGCTAAGCTAGAAGGCACAGTGTTAGAATTTGGACTTGCCATCAATCGCGACAAGACCAAGTTCATGATTGGAGATCGGGATAACAACAACCAACCTGACGTTGAAATGATGGCGGGTTGTGAGGTGGTCAAGAGCTATGTCTACCTGGGTTCCACTATCACCAACGATGGAGACTGTGAGAACGAGATTCGGAGACGTTGCGCTATGACCAGATCCTCAGTAGAAAAGCTCGTAAAGATATGGAAGGATCGCAGGATAACCAGAAACACCAAGGTCCGTCTTATGAGGTGTCTGGTTTTTCCAATATTTCTATACGGGGCTGAGACTTGGACGCTGCGAATGAAAGATCGCCGTAAGATTGATGCTCTGGAGATGTGGTGTTGGAGGCGCCTACTAAGAATCCCATGGACTGCGCACCGAACCAATAGTTCGATCCTAAAAGAGCTCAACATAAAGGAGAGATTATCGTCGACTGTTCAAATACGAATCCTCAAGTTCTTCGGGCATATAAGTAGAGCCGAGGACTCAATTGAGAGATTGGGTGTTCAAGGCAAAGTTGAAGGCAAACGACCTCGTGGGCGCACTCCGACTATGGACGGATCTCATCAAGTCCAACACGGAAAAAAGTATTAACGAGTGCTCGCACTCCGCCAAGAATAGAGATGTATGGCGACACATTACAAGAGCGACCATACCCCAAACACTGACCGAGACATTACCACGACCACTCTGACAAGAGTGTACGACTGAGAAGAAGAATGAAATGAAATGTTTCTTATTAAAACCTAATAGTGGTTCACAGAATACATATACGTAAAAAGTTTGAATAGTGTAGTGCTTATAGTTTCGGAGAAAAAGGGGTTGTATTATTCGGACGGACGGCAGACAGACTGACTGACTGACCCTAAAAAGGCTGTACTGTTAAGTTTTCTTCTAAGTACTGTTAAGTACTGCTTCTTTTTCAACCGCCCCCAACCACTTAATTTTAATTTAGTTTTTCATTGTATTTTTGTATATTTTTTGACGTTCATAAGTGCTTTTTGTAAGCCTAACTTGAAATAATTGGATTTGACTTTGACTTTGAATAGCTAGTTGGTTTGTAGCAATGAAGTGTTTTTCATTCGCCAGTGGAAGGTGGTACTAGTTGGTGGGACATATTGGTGACGGCGAAGCGCGGGTGCGAGCGAGACGGCGCGCGCTGGCTGAGGGAGACAGACAGATGGCCGCGAAGGGACTTCCACGCCTCTGTGGTCAGTATCACACTGGTATTCAGAGTACCTCTTTCACGTATTAGTATAGTGCGTATCATCCGGTTGTTAGTTCGGTCGACCGGACTACTGCAACTTTTTAGTTGCAATAGTTCGGTTCGAACTGAGCACCGGACTGTTGCTACTTATTTAGTAGTAACAGTTCGGTTAATAATCACATTTTTTCATAAAGCGTTCGGTATGATCTATTTGCTCACCTAATTTAAATAAAAGATTGTAAAAAAAGTACTAGGAGACCATAATTATATCGGAGGTGTCCGATTAGTATCTACTTTTCAGTTAACATAATTTTTATCAGTTTGTTCACAACTAATCCTCTTGGTTATGGTCCCCTAGTAAGTTTTTCCAAATCATTGTAATATTCCTAAGAGTTTATATTCATACGACAAAAAACACCTATGCTCATTTTACTTGTACTAACGTGAATATCAAATAATTATATAACATATACGAGTTAATGGGGAAAATACATGCAAGTAAACAAAACTTTAACTTAACTTTTTATTAACCGAACTGTTACCACTAAATAAGTAGCAACAGTCCGGTGCTCAGTTCGAACCGAACTATTGCAACTAAAAAGTTGCAGTAGTCCGGTCGACCGAACTAACAACCGGACTACTGCAACTAGAGGGTTTCATCGAATAGTACCTATGCGTAGGGATGAAACGATACCATTGAAGTATCCATACTTGATACTGTATCGGTCGTCAAGTATCGATACGTACTCGATATCGATTGAAACCTATTGACCGGTACCTACTCGATGCTTAATTATAAAGTATCGATGCTAAAAATACTTTGTATCGGATAATAGTATCGAGTATGTACTTGTATTCGTTTCATTCCCTACCTGCGCCGTTATGTTGGCGCCTTGTCTATAATTGTCGTTGGTACGATAAGACGCTCCCCTACGGGGCCTACGTTTTGTTTATTAAGTTTTATTTTTGGCTGAGATCATGCCAAAAACTTTGAAAAGCGGTGAAAATAAAATTGAATAATCGAAACCCACGGAACCGTCTTATCGTATCGTACCCAATAATATTCTGTATATATAAAGGTAGACGCCACCCGGGCTTCAAAAACGAACCGCCAAAGGGAATACAGTTTGTAGTCTTTTGTTTAGGTAAATGTACGCTCATTCGAAATATGTGTATGTGTGCTGTCGCTGCATTCGGAATACTTTTTTCGATTGTTTTGTGAGCATATCACGAATCTATACTTTTTACATCATTGACCATACCAATGACGGCCAACATAACGGCATAGGTGCTATTCGATGAAACGCACTATAGTAGAGCTTCAGTCAGAATTGCTGAGAACAGCGTGCTTAATTCGGTATTCTCCACCATCCGCAATAAAATACCAAACCTTATTTTTATAAAAGCGCACCTTATTTTATATGTCGTTGCATTGCTCACTTTTGTTTATTTGCAATATTGTATTTTTAAATACACTGAAACCAATAAATATAAGGTCAATTGATGATAGTGAGCAATGACGTCACATATCACTAATCTCATACAAAATATATGGAAACATTAATTGTTGACAGATCATAAACAGTGCGTCAACGATTAGTGGTGTCAAATACCCAATTCATCATTGTTCGATATAGGTAGCCGAAGCGATAGAGATGCAAGATGTGTGCGAGCGAGACAGAGCGATGTGCGATATCCGACCGTCGGACTGCCTGCTCGAGTGGGCTGGCAGGCTTATGTTAAGGTGGATTATTTGATTAATCAAAAAATCTAAAGCAGTTTATCTTTAATTAAAATAAATAAATATTCACTGACATTCACACAGCGCCATCTAGCCCCAAATTAAGCATTAGCCTGGTATATGGATACTAAACAACGGATAAACATACTTATATACTTTTTTTTGTAAATACATATTATACATAGAAAACACCCAGACTAATACAAACATTTTTTTGCACACAAATGTTTGTACTGCCCGGGGATCGATCCCGGAACCCTTAGTGTAGCAGCCGAAGTCTCAACCGCAACCAAATGGGTCGTCAAGTATTTAATACAAATTTTAAATTATAATTTTAAGTATATATATATAAGTATATTAAATTATTTTAAATTTTTGTGTTACAATAATGCGGGATTTGAATTCTCGAACCATCCAAAGTTCATTTTGATTTTTTTCTTCCAAATGGTACCCGCCCTTAATATTTGCCACCATGAGCACTGGCCCCGATTGCCCCTAATGGTTTTTGTGTTCCAGGAGAGCGTTCGCCACCAATGACAGCGAGGACCGGACCGCGGGCACGGGACCGCGGTCCGAGCTGATTTGGACCCGTGAAGCCAACGACAGGGGTCTGCCCAAACTGGCCTTGGACTGCTTGCGACTACATGCCAGGTTAGAGCAGAATAGATTGTCTATTGTGTCTGGACCCCCGGGGTTCAATGGGTTAAGAAAATAAAATCCTGCATTATTGTGGGACACAAAATTATTTAATTATAATATGGGTACTTATATAAATCTATTAAATGTAAATAAAATTGGAGCATCTCTAAAATCGAAATAACATTTTTTCTACATGCATAAGAATATATATACGGTAAATAACGCAAAAAATAAATACATTTTTTGTTTGTATGTCTGTTTGTTCCGGGTAATCTCTGAAACGGCTAGGCCGATTTGGTCGTGACTTTTGTGCGCAATGATATTCTGTATATATAAAGATAGATACGCCATCCGTGCCTCAAAAACGAACCGCCGATGAGAGTACAGTTTGTACTTTTGTTTAGGTAAATGTCCGCTCATTCGAAATATGTGTATGGGTGCTGTCGCTGCATTCGGAACACTTTTTTCGATTGTTTTGTGAGCATATCACGAATCTAGACTTTTCACATCATTGTTTTTTGGCAGGTAGACATAAGGAAAACAGCATTTTTTAGAAAAAAAATGTTTTAAAAAATAAAGTAATTCTTTACCGCGCAGCTTTGCGCTTTTAGGTTATGTTTTTCTGCGGGAGAATACAATCTTATACCATGGGAATCAGCTAGTAAAATATAGGTAGTAGGTATTTAAAAAAATGTATATGAGTATGTTTGTCCGTTGTTTAGTACCCATCTTACTACATCCTTTCAGAAATTAGGCCTAAAAACTTTGTGTCTGTCTATTAATATTTATTTACCTTTGTAGTGTAGAGGATATATCGTGGGAGATAGAGAAGGCGCGTGCCCTGAGGCTGTTAGCAGTGGAGACCAACGACGTCGACTTGCTCGGCGAAGCATTGGAAATACTAGGTAAAGATCTCGCCAAACGGCCGCTCTGAATATAGTCACAAGTGCTTACTGCGCAGCATATAGTCGAGGACGTAACTAATATAATGTATGACTTTTGTAAACTGCGCATCGTCTTCGTCGGTGGCTCAATGGTGTGGATTGTCGCCTTCCTACCAGGAGGGCTGAGGTTCAAATCCTGCCACGTACCAATGTGTTTCGAATTTTCGAAAATATATAATAATAATAATAATACACATCACAACTCATTATTCTGTCTCACAAAGCCTCTACGTGTTGGACCAATGTCCCCACGCAAGCTTCAAAGGACCGGTCTATGAACCGTGAACTCCTAACAGAGACTACAAATAATAATAATAAAATCATTTTATTGCTCACCTTACATACGATACAATAACAAAAACAAACATTACAAAACATGATTAAAATATAAACTACATAAAAAAAGAAATTGCAATTTTGGCTGAGCAAAAGGGATGATCAGCTTGAACTGACGCAAGACAGCGTCCTACGCAGCGCTGATTTTCAGCGCCCATCATCTCTCTAGTTAGATGTTAGATGAGAGGCATGTAGTTATGAGGGCTACTAAATTTTCACATCAGTAAAGTAAAAAATTTAAAATTTAATGCTAACTCCAAGGTGTGTGTGTGTGTGTGTGTGTGTGTGTGTTGTGTGGTGTGTGTGTGTGTGTGTGTGCGTGCGTGCGTGCGGCGCGTGCGTGCGTGCGTGCGTGCGTGCGTGCGTGCGTGCGTGCGTGCGTGCGTGCGTGCGTGCGTGCGTGCGTGCGTGCGGCGTGCGTGCGTGCGTGCGTGCTGCGTGCGTGCGTGCGTGCGTGCGTGCGTGCGTGCGTGCGTGCTCGTGCGTGCGTGCGTGCGTGCGTGCGTGCGTTGTGCGTGCGTGCGTGCGTGCGTGCGTGTGTTGTGTATCAAACTACCCGTGTAGTTTGATATTGAGACGTCGGCTAATACACCGAGGACCCGGATTGGATCCCCGGGCATTACATATATTTGTATATGTAGATATCTGTTATTAGTCTGGGTGTTTCTATGTATAATATGTATGTGTTTACATAAAAAGTATGTCTATCCGTTATTAAGTACCCATCTTTCAGGCTAAATGCTAAGATTGAGGCTAGATGGCGCTGTCTTAGTGATATTTATTATATGGATAAGTGTTTTTTTTATGTCATAAGAGAACGGGAAGTTCGGTTCGCTAGCTAGGTGATACACCTGATCATGACAAATACAGTGTTGAAGGAAATTAATAACAGTAGGTAGTCATTATTTTCCGTCAACACTGCCCTGCGCCCGACACCCGAGACAACAAATGTTAGGTCTCTTATACCCGGTAATTTCACTAGCTACAGTGCCCTCATCCCGAAACACAAAAGTGCATAACACTCCTGTTTCCCAGTACGATATCTGGCACTGCGGTGGTACCTACCTAGACGACTCAGTATCGAGTCTACCACATAGTGAAGATATAACTTTGCATATCCAAATTTGTTTCAGAACGGCCCGGCATACAATTGAGTGAGTGCTCGAGTGATGACGTCATCGCCATGAGTGGCCTGCTAGCTACCGTTCACCAGGATTTGGGCTGTAAGTATCTAATGATGATCCATGTGGTGTAATGGTGGAAAATTTACGGCACCTAAAGTTTCCTGCCTCGAAACCCCTGTAATACAAACTGCCTCCATTGTATTGTGGGTTCATAGTTGGATTTTGATCGCTGAAAAATTAAAACGCCAACAACTGACGAGCTCAATTTTTAGTTTGGCGGAGAAGTCATTTAAATCGTGCACGGCTATACACACTATACGTGATGTTTTACATGCGAAATCCCTTATAATATATTTATTAATAGCAATCGTACGGTGAAGGAAAACATCATGAGATAACCTGCGAAGAGCTTCATAGGTTTCAAATTATCATTCATATCACGTCGCTCGCTGCATGTCATAGTGACATAAAAGTGTGCTCGTGCTTTTAATGAAGCCTAAAGGTAAAAATTTTAATGAATAATTATAAATATAACATGCGTCAACGTATGTGTCGAGCGGCTCGGACATTTTTTGGTTGATATTTCTTCATGATTGTGCATTTATTTAGTTTTTGTTCGTCTAAGGCTTGAACATATTTTTGTATTAGGTTACGCATTCGCCAGCATTATTGAAATAAGCACACTGTTTATATCATTTTTCAGCTTTGTCCAACGAAAATCTGAAAAGTATCATAGAAAATGCAATTATGGCGAAGAAAGAGAAACCTGAGTAAAGAGTGCAAAGCCAGCTTGCGCGGCTTGTGCGAGACTGCTATGGGCATTACGACAACGTGTGGACGCAAGGCAAGTTTATTATTCATCTAGAAAAACGGCATCGTGACCGATGAAACAGCGAAAAAGTTGTTAGCATGGCGTAAACTTCACGATTTGGCTATATTTTCAACACTATGAAAAAGACATTTCGAACTTTCGACCACAATTGATAAAATAGAAGTTTACCTATATAGTAAAGTGTTAGATCTAACCCCAAAATGCCTGAGGTGGTAACAATACCAAACTGAGATAATACTTAGTGACTACTATGCAGTCGGTTCTTATAACACTGTCTTATGTAAACTCCGTCATTAGAAGTGTTATATGTAGAATGTATCTTACGTATAATTAGTCATAATAGCTTCAGTCATAGACAAGTTTAATAAAATCACTCCATAGTACAAACAAAGTAGCTTTCCGTTATATATCCCTATGTACGCTCAAATCTTTAAAACTACGCAACATTTTTTTCAATAGACTATTAAGAGGAAAGTTTATATACATAATACCATCCATTAAATAGCGGAGTAATTTTTGAGGTTTGTAATGTAATATCGTTAATGATTTAATTTTCCGCTGACATTGCAAACGCGAGCTGCCCTACAAGATTAATCAAATAATGTACTAAGTATTAACGATTAAAAAGGTCTACAGAAATCTCCGCGACGATATATGTCTATCATAAGTGAATCCTTCATATTCAAAAATTGACATTCTATGTAGAATTTGTATTATACGTACCAATGTGTTTTGGAATTTTCGAAAATATATGTACGTTATCCGACGCTCTTACGGTGAAGGAAAACATCGTGAGAAAACCTTCATGCACGCCTGCGAAGAGATTCGAAGGTTGTGTGTGAAGTCGTCCAATCCGCACTGGGCCCGCGTGGACGACTAAGGCCTAATCACCGTATACGGGTAGGCTCGTGCCCCTCGCTGGGGACGTTTAATGAGCTGATGATGAATCTGTCAAATGTAGATTTAACGTAATCGAAGCTTCAACTTTCTGCTCCAACGACGATCTGTAGATATGACTTCAAACTTTCAGCTTGCTTATTTGTACCGAATTAAATTTAATTCCAGAATCAGCAGAGCAAAGTGACTTAATCGACAGCATGGCGGATGTCCTAGGTCACGTGATAGACCTAGGTCCCAAGTCGACAGCTGAGATGTACCTAGCTGTGATATTAAACCGATTGGATGACATCAAGTCAGTGTTAGACGAGAGTATTGCTGCGGGATTGTTGGAAAAGGTACTCATTTTTATATATGGCTCAGTGGTGTGGACTGTCGCCTTCCTACCGGGAGGGCTGAGGTTGAAATCCCGACACGTACCAATGTATTTTCGAATTTTCGAAAAATATATGTACGTTATCCGACGCTCTTACGGTGAAGGAAAACATCGTGAGGAAACCTTCATGCACGCCTGCGAAGAGATTCGAAGGTTGTGTGTGAAGTCGTCCAATCCGCACTTGGCCCGCGTGACTAAGGCCTAAACACCCTATATGGGTAGGCTCGTGCCCCTCGGTGGGGACGTTTAATGAGCTGATGATGATGATGATGATAACATATAAATAAAATTTGAGTGTCTGTAATGTTGAAGTTAACCTATTTTAATACTAGTATATAAATATATATTATATACGTTACGCAAACCAAAATGCATTTTTTAAATTATTGTCTGTCGGTCTGTTTGTTCCGGGTAATCTCAGATACCAATTTAGCTGGGACATTTTGGTAGGTAGATGTTATGACGAAAAACATAGGCTTCTTTTATTTTAGACAATACTTTTTTATTTTGGAACAATCAAGCAATGTGTAACAGCGCGGCGGCCGCGCGTCGCGTGACTTAACGAAGCGATTTGAGGTTATGTTTCACCGCGGGAGAATGTCTTATAACGCGGGTTATACCGCGGGGAACAGTATAATAAAAATACCCACTGACATTTGCAAATACGAATGAATACGAAATAACTGATAAATGTACTTATATACTTTTTTAAAATACAATAAACATACTTATTTACTTATGTAAATACGTACATAATTATTGGGAGAATGCAAACCTCGCCCTCACTACAATAAAAATTTAGGAATCTATGGTTGAACTTGTTAAGCCATTTTGGTTGTAACATTAAAATAATTGTATTATTTCCTATAATAATATACATAGAAACACCCGGACCTTTACAACAGACATTCATCCACACAATTCTTTGTACTGCCCGGGAATTTAACCGGGAACCCTTTGTGTAGTATCCGACAACTCAACCATTATACCATCGTTCACATATCGCGTTTCAGATAAGCCTCCTCCTCGAGACACTCGACGAGACGTCCATAGAACAGATCAAGGAGCATTCTAGAATTTTCCCGGAAGCCGTGCTCTCTCAGTATTCAAAGATAGCGCTGGGCACAGATGCGGAGGCTGTGTACCAACAGCAGTTACGACTGGTGGTGGACCCGCGGTACTCGCTGATGAGACGATGCGGGGCGTTGGTGAAGTGCGTCACAGGTTAGTAGTTGCTAAGGACTTTGTTGACGGTAAAAATCTTTGTGGTAATCGTTAAGATTTTACCATAAGGAGGTACAGATCGCCGAAAGTAAGTCAAAGATATCAGTTAAATTTGGAAGGTAAATATATTTGATTTTAAGTAGAAAATCGTGATTGAATCGTGAGAAAATTAAAAAATTCACTTGATTAATCAGGAGAATTTTTTAATTTTATTTATCCCACCATTTCTCGTATTTTTTTAAATAGTAGTCTCTCTTCAACCTATCGCAGTCCACTGCTGGACATAGGTCTCCCCCATTTTACGCCAGACATCCCGGTCCTCCGCTTTTCTCATCCAGCTACCACCAGCGACCTTTCGCAAGTCGTCGGTCCATCGGGCCGGAGGGCGTCCTACGCTACGCTTGCCGCGTCGCGGTCTCCACTCCAGCACTCGTCTGCTCCAACGGCCCGAGGTTCTGCGACATACGGGACCAGCCCACTGCCACTTCAACATGCTGATCAATAAGTACGCTTTTAGTGTGCCAGGACAAAGGAATGCTGAGGAAGTCCTGTTTGGCACTCATTTTCATTAATTTTATGTTTCTTACTGTTGAATGTATTTTTTTGTGTGTGTCAAATAAATAATTTATTCTTTTTTTCTAAGTAGTAGCCATAGAGAATTAAAGAAATTATACGCTTCGTATTAGGTTTTTCAAATGTATTTTTTTATTTCAGATCCACAATCGTGGAGGAAAACATTCGAGCTGATGAAGGAAAGCATATTCGAGAACCCTTATTCTGCTGACAGTACCGAATACAATGTTCTGAACAAATACAAGTACGATTTGTATCCGATTGAAGACTTTGGTAAGTTATAAATGCTTAAAATTACCGGGTATAAGAGACCTAACATCTGTTGTCTCGGGTGACGGGCGCAGTGCGGCATCATCAATGCCTGTCGGTAAACAGTTATTATAGGAGGATAATAACTGTCTGTCAGTTGTTGGTCTCCTTTATACCGCTCTGTCATGGTCACGCGTATCACTTACCATCAGATGAGCGTATTGACCGTACGTTTTACACATAAAAAAACTTAAAACACAAAGCGAATTAGGAGAGAAGCGAATTTCACACATTTCAATATTTGTTCAAGATTCAACGGACACAACTCAAAAGACACTAACGCTAAATAAAATAATAAATGAACTACTAAAGAAGCCGGCGCGCTCGTCGCTACGCCTGTCGCAGCTCTGTCCCGCTCTCGCACGGTACGGTCAGCGTGGGTGTGAGCGAGACGGGTGTATGTCCCGCTTACTGCGGCTCGGGAACTTGGGCGTGGTTAAATTCTATGAACAGGTGGGTGAAGTCCATTAAAACTTTGTCTTTTACTTAAGTTGTTTTATGAAACGACCGCTAGATGATAGTTTTATGTAATAAGTTTAAAAATAAGTATAATAAATAAAAATTAAAGTTTAATAGATAAATGGCGAAAAAAATAATAAATAGATGACTCTACGTAAGGAGCTTGTGGTATGTGTAATGAAAAACGGATAAAATATACGAGATTTGTAAATACATATATACATATATATTTAATCACCCAGACCAATACAAAAAGACATTCATGAATACAAATGTTTGTACTACCTGGGGATCGAGCCTGGAACGGAAAACGCATATTTAAATTAATTTTGATATTTGTAAAAATACTTTTTCAGTGGTTTCAGAATGTTGAGAAAGAAGCAACCAAGAAAACTCAACAGCAACGTTTTTTAAAACAATGAAGCTTAGATAAATAATAAACTATCTATGCACAATCACGCTCAAAACGTGTCCGCGCCAAAATTATTCCCATCTGTCAGTTGGCAAACTTTCCTTCATAATTACGTCATAGTGACATAGTAGTCTGCTTTTGATTTTGTACCCTTTAATGACGCTTTAAGGTAAAAATTTTAATGTCATAATTACAACATGTGTCAACCAGTGGCGTGCGCAGAGATTATGAGTACGGTATGCAAAATGAGTGACACTATTCTCAAAAACAATTAATAATTCAGATTTTTGTCAAATTGAGTGTTGTGTTGATGATAGCAGATCGCCAATGGTTTCAAATCTGTAGAGGAGAATTAAGTGGAATCATTTAATATTGTGATTTTCCGGTTGTCTGGACGCACAGGGTATGCACTGCCTATTTGCATATATGGAGTGCACGCCACTGGTGCCGGTTACTTGAATTTTGTAATAAATATAACATGTATCATCGTATGTGTCAAGCGGCTCGGACATTTATTGGTTGATATTTCTTCGTGATTGTGCATCTAGTAAATATATATATGTATAATTTGCTTTATATAATTATTTTGATAACAAATAATATGATTCCGTATAAAACACAAATATTTTGAAAGAGTGACTACTGAGTTTCTTGCTGGTTTCTTCTCAGTGGAAAACTACCGTCCGAACCAGTGGTAGCTTCATTTGACATTTACAAGTGTTCTGTAAGGACCTAAACTGAAACTTTCCTTTTGAAAGAAAGAAAGAAAACATTTATTGATTCAATGCACCGCAACACAATCACATGTAAAACATATCAAATAAACAAAACAACAATAAAAAATATCACAGAAACAACATGTGCTACGATGCCTGAATCAACGGACTCACTCAGCATAAGCCAGGGACACCAGTAGTGAACCCTGGCGCCGATTTCAGTGAGCCGTTGAGTCGGCGCACGGACGATGTTGTTGCTAAAAATACTTAAATAAATAACTACATATTACTACATATACAATAATAATAAATACAATCTGTGTAACATCATTCTAAATAAATAAATATAATGGATGGATGTGAGTATTGTGCATGTATAATAATGTACTTGTCTGAAATCTGTGACGCTCCCCATCTGATGCAAGCATCCCCATCTTTTGCATTGATTGTTCGTGTAAGCAACGAAGGGAATGTCCCCAGGTGCAAGTGTTCAGCGACGCGGAGTCCAGGCCGGTGCTGGTGAAGGTGCTCCTCACGGACGGCACCACGAGGCTGTTCCTGCACAAGGCGGACCCGCTGCGGGGGGACGCCTCCGCACTCAGGGTCTTAGCACCATTCGCTGCCGATACCGCACTTACTTATAAGGTACCTTTATTTATTTAAATACCTAAATTATATTTATAATATTTATTTATTTAAGATTAAATAAATAAATATTTATTTAATCTTACGGTGAAGGAAAACATCGTAAGGAAACCTGCGCACGCCTGCGAAAAGATTCAAAGGTTGTGCGTGAAGTCATCCAACCTGCACTGGGCCCGCGTGGACGACTAAGGCCTAATCACCCTATACGGTTAGGCTCGTGCCTCTCGGGGGACGTTTAATGAGCTGATGATGATGATGATTTATTTAAAAATATTTTTTTATATAAAACTAGCTTAAGTTACCCACGGTATAAGATATTCTCCCGCGGTAAAACATAACCTTAAATATAGCGCATAGAGCACCCGAAGCGCGGCCGCTGCGATGTAAACCATTGGTTTATTATTCCAAAATAAAAGGTATTGTTGGGAAATAAAAGTAGCCTATATTTTTCCGTATTATATCAGCTGCCTGCCAAAAAAAGTCTCGTCCAAATCTATCCAACCGTTTCAGAGATAACCCGGAACAAACAGACAGAAAGACAACATTTTTTAAAATTGTTATTTTGGAATATGTACCGTATATATATTCTTATGCATGAAGAAAATAAATGTTATTTCAATATAACAAACAGACACTCCAATTTATTTATATGTAATAGATAAAAATATATTCATCAGTTGTCACGTGACCTTGGTAGATAGATAGATAAAACGTTTATTTATTTATTGAGACACACATAGATACATCGGTTAATAATATCAAACATACAGAATATAACACAAGGGAAAATGACACTAAACAGATAAAAAACATACAATAAGGCATGCAAACAAAACAAAAAAAAGAATAAAACAGTGCTCAGTAAAAGGTTATCTTACAGAAAACCGCTGATTTCCAGCAAAATTTTGTTACAAACTCTTCGTTTAAATTGGGTCCAGATGGCTCTGTGTAGATTGTAAATATTATTTAATTGTATGAACAGGTGACCCCTCTAAGTGAAGACAGTGGTCTCATAGAGTTCCTAGAGGGCACTACGCGATTGCGGGCACTTATTAAGACTACATTTGAATTAGGTAAGTTTAAAATTGCAGTGTAGGATGTATATTTACATTAATTAAGACTACGTCTAAACTAGGTAAGTACCAATGTTTAGAATGGGGACTACCGTTTTCTTGCTCACCAGTTGCAAGGACTACGTTGGAACTGGACAAGTATCATTATATCGAGTAACTAAGCCGCAATGCCTGTGCAGTTTGGTTTTGATTGAAACAGGCGCGAGTCGGACTCGCCCGTGGAGGGTTCCGCAGCAGCAAGTAACATTAAATAAAGTAATTTTTATTTACTTAGGCACCTACTACAGCTTTAATATGAAAAATAGTGGTTCACTGTTTATGATATATAAAAAAAACTGCACACCAGAAATCGTTGAAACTAAATTTGGTTGTTAGATTTTATGGTAATGTACATCATATATTTTTTTGGATTTTATCAACCCCATAGTTTAGAAATTTAAGGGGGGGGGGCACAATTTTTTCAACTTTTGAAGTGTCTCTCGCGCAAACTATTCAATTTATAAAAAAATGATATTAGAAACCTCTTTATCATTTTTCAAGCTCTACACATTGATACCCCACACGGGTATGATGAAAAAAAAAATTTTGAGTTTCAGTTCAATGTATGGGGAATTTTGTTATAATAAGTTACCATTTAGTTTGATAGGTTTTGGAAATAAATATGTATATAAGTATGGTTATCCGTTGTTTAGTACCCATGTTATAGGCGTATTGCTTACTTTGGGACTACATGGCGCTGTGTGAATATCAGTGGATATTTATTTATTATATTAATTGTTATTGTAGATTCAGTGGATATCGGTTGTCGTGCGGAAGATATGGAGCTTGTGGTGTCCTCGGCATCGCTGGAGCATCATCATGCCTTCTGCCGACAGGTGCCGTCGTATGCGCTCAGGTCACATTATCACTATAGATCGGATAATCGGATGCATATTTACCTAAAGTTGACCGGCGCCAACAATGTATTTATGAATCTGTGGTACATGAATAGTTTTTTTATGTGTTTTGTTAGCAAATATTCTTTTTTACCTAAATACTACTCGTACCTAGCCCATTTAATTAAATGCGAAAACCAGTGCTGGGCTACCGAGCCTAGTTTATGCTGAGATTGGTTCCTTTTGCTTAAGTTTTTAGTTCTTTATGTTATACTTTAAATATTTGTGTTGTTGTTACAATAAATCTTATTTTATTTTATTTTAAATGATATGCTCTCGTTACAGGTCGGCAATAGAAAACAATTGTTCCTCAACAGAAGAGTTTATTAACAAGAAACGAAGGTTTGCAGAAAGTCTCGCTGTTATCACCATATTTACTTGGATGTTTGGTAATAATTGTTTACCTTGTTATTATGAAGATGATAAGGGTAGATTGTGAAAGGACTAGCGTTAACTAGGTGGTAGACTCGGTACTGAGTCGTCTAGGTAGGTACCACCGCAGTGACAGATATCGTCCCGGGAAACAGAAGTGTTTTGCACTTCTGCGTTTCGGGATGATGGCACTGTAGTTAGTGAAATTACCGGGTATGAGAGACCTAACATCTGTTGTCTCGGGTGACGGGCGCAGTGCGGCATTGATGGAGGAAAATAATTGTCTATCAGTTGTTGGTCTCCTTCAATGCCGCGCTCTCATGGACATGCGTATCACTTTCCATCAGGTGAGCGTCCAGACCGTCCTGTACAGTTAAAACTTTAGTAGGTATTTATTATTTCCATCAACACTGTACCCGTCACCCGAGACAACAGATGTTAGGTCTCTTATACCCGGTAATTTCACTAGCTACAGTGCCCTCACCCCGAAACACAGAAGTGCGAAAGCTCCTATTACAAGGTACGATATCTGTCACTGCGGTGGTACCTACCAAGACGACTCAGTACCGAGTCTACCACCTAGTAGTTCCCTGTAATGGACATAAGCTGACGATGATCAATCAATATGTGAATGTCAGGTGGGGGACCGTCACCTAGAGAACCTGTTGTACCATCGCGAAGGCTCGCTGGCTGGACTGGGCGGCAAGCTTGCAGTACGGGGCCAGGGAACTACCTCCCGCTAGACTCACAAGGAACATATTAGCTGTGTGCGATTTGCAATGTATGTTCTTTATAATTGCATCTTATCTTAATTAGTTCCATTTTAAGGTTCCGTAGCCAAATGCCACGAAATGAAATGTAACGAAATTTAGTTTCTGGTGTGTAGTTTTTTTTATACGTCATTCAACTATGAACCACTACTATTTTCATATTAAAGCTATAGTAAGTGCCTAAGCAAAAAAACATATTTCATGTTATTTGCTGCTGCGGAGCTCTCCACGGGCGAGTCTGACTCGCGCTTGGTGAATTTTTTATGCTTTCCTTTTATAAGGAAAGTAATTAATTATATTTATGCGAATAAGTTACATCAACAAGTGAAGGAAAAATTTAAGGTCGAATCATACCGGAAGTAAAGGAGAAGGCGGAATGCGGGAAAGCTGGCGTTCGCTTCATATGTGCTCAACCGACAAGAGCTAGACTCTGAAAAAGATGATGATGATGTATTTATTTACGAAAAATGTTGTTGGCTGTTGCTTTCCGACCGGAGGGCTGAGGTTCAAATCATGACACGTACCAATGTGCTTTCGAATAATATATGTGCGTTATCCGACGCTCTTAAAGGAAAGCTCTTTCTCGTGAAGGGAAACATCGTGATGAAACCTGCGCACGCCTGCGAAGAGATTCAAAGGTTGTGTGTGTCGTCCTCACCGCACGGCCCGCGTGGACGACTAAGGCCTAATACCCTATACGGGTAGGCTCGTGCCCCTCGTGGGACGTTTAATGAGCTGATGATGATGATTCACACAGCGCCTTCTAGCCCCAAGTTAAGCGTGAAGCTCGTTATATGGGTACAAAAACAACGGTTAATCCGTTGTTCAAACTTAAATTTTTTTTTAATACATACTTATACATAGAAACACTCAGACCGATACAAGCAGACATGTCCATGCACGCAAATGTTGTACCCGGGATCGAACCGGAACCCATGATATATTAGCCGACGTCTCAACCATTTCACCAAATGGGTCGTTGTACATTGTAATTGCAGTGCTGGAGTCCCGGCTTCAAAAGCACACAAGCGTTGCGCGAGTCCCGACTGTTCCTTAACTTCGTGCGAGCTTCATTCAAATGGATGGGCGAGGAATTCTTCTCTGTGGTAAATATCATACTAATATTAAATAAATAAATATCCACTGACATTCACACAGCGCCATCTAGCCCCAAGTTAAGCGTGAAGCCTGTATTACGGTTACTAAACAACGATAAACATACTTATATGCATTTTTTAAAATAACATATTATACATAGAAAACACCCAGACCAATACAAACACACATATTCATGTATACTCCCCGAATGATGATGTAGTAGCCGACGTCAACCATTACACCAAATGGGTTGTCGGAATGTGAGAGACCTATGCCCAGCAGTGACTGCGATAGGTTGAACAGAGATTTCATATTACCTATATTTTCACATATAATGTTTTGCTTAAAAACTTATTGCACATAAATAAGTGAACAAAGGCGAACTTAATGCCGATGGTATCTCTGCCAGTTACCTTAAGGGCGCAAAAAATATAAGTGGTGAGTTAAAAAATACCAAATCACATAATAACAAACATACAACGAAGAAACAGCATGAACAAATAAATAAAAAATTCTTATTATACATTGTTTTATTATGAAATAAATTGAATTTCCAGTATCCGTACATACAAGAGTACGCGAGTGGCGCTGCGACGTGCCGTGACGTCACGCGGCGCGCCGTGATGACGTCACGCGCGCGGTACCGGGACAGAGTAGCCAGAGTGCTGGACGACGTGTTCAATGACCTGGAGCTCAAACACCAGTACAGTGTGGAAGAACAGGTGATTTATACATACATACCAATAAAAATTGTATGTCTGCTTCATCATCATCAGCTCATTAAACGTCCCCACCGAGGGCACGAGCCTACCCGTATACGGTGATTAGGCCTTAGTCGTCCACGCGGGCCCAGTGCGGATTGGACGACTTCACACACAACCTTCGAATCTCTTCGCAGGCGTGCATGAAGGTTTCCTCACGATGTTTTCCTTCACCGTAAAAACGTCGGATAACGTTTATATATTTTCCAAAATTCGAAAACACATTGGTACGTGTCGGGATTTGAACCTCAGCCCTCCCGATAGGAAGGCGACAGTCCACATCATTGAGCCACCGACGCTCTTACCCTTCTCTTCTGTACCCTTTTAATGACGCCTTAAGGTAAAAATTTTAATGTATTTACTACAAACCTTGTCTTTTGTTGCAGGTAACCAGTCTCTTACGTCAGAGCACCCACCCTAAGATACTCAGCATCACCAGATCAGGTTGGGAGCCGTGGGTTTGATGGGATTTTAAAAAGGCCTCTCTTACGTAAGAGAAAGAGATTTCATGAGTTCTTGTCTATAGATAGATAAACAACTAACAAGATGCACACTCTCACTGAAAAAGTGCCCAAACTGACGCTATGGGCAGAATTTTCATTTAAAATTCAAATGTTTTATTTGCCACTAAGTGTACAAAGGTTCTTAAGTTTTAGTATGGTACTTACAATTTAGTGACCCTTTTCGGGTATGGCAAACATTTATAACCACATGGCTCGCTACATGTCATAATGACAGTAGCGAGCACACTACTTTTGAGTTTGTGCTTTTTCTATGACTCATTAAGGTTAAAATTTAAATGAATATTTTTTCTAAATATAAGAATAATTGGTATGTGTTAAATGGCTTGGTAATTTTTTGGTTGATGTCTTCGTGATTGTGTTGTTGGTAGGTTAGTCTAGGTATGTGTGATTGTTGTAAAATGGAGAAATGATGAAAATAAAGAAATCAGTTTATCAAAATATTTTTTTATTTGACATCTTCAATATCTTTCTTAGAGATCTTAGTATTGTACTAGGCCCAATTCATTTTGCTCCCGAGGCATACTGGGATACTTAGCCCATCCCTACAACTACCCAAGCTCCCCAAATATCTGATATGTATGTACTGATCTGCACAAAAGTCCTCAACGCAGAAATTTCTTCGTCTTCAAAATGTCTTTTCTCAAGCCATTAACATTTTGAGAAAAGGTGACGAGATAGGATATTTTGAGAAAATAACATTTAGAGAAATTAAATTTTAAGTAAAGGTCTTTCTGAATACAGACACTATGAGGAAATAACATTTTGCGCCTTGCTCGACTTCTGATATTTTCTCTTCTAGCCTTTTTATAATTCTTCTGCGAGTTTCATATATGTACAGTTAGAACTCTTCATCACTAAAGAAGCCGTCAAGGCCTTCCAACAATCCATGTGGGTCGTTTTCACGCGCAGAACTTTCTGGAAAATTAACATGTTCCATTTTTTGTGATCTATTAATTTCAATTCCTTGTTTTTATGGAACTAAATTTGATAAATGGGTTTTTAGTTTGACCATGTAAAAATACAATTCGAATTCAAAACAAATTCTAGTTAAAAATATATAGTGATGGCCCAAAAGTGGTGGGTACTAGCCTGGTTGTCATTGTATGTATATGTTATTATATTAGGAATTATTTAGACTTGTTATAATTAATTAAAAGAGTAACTCGAGTTTCTTGCTGGCTCTTCTCGAAGATTCTACTTATTCCGAACCGGTGGTAGAGTCACAAAAAAAATAATAATAATAACAATTGACGATTCAAAAGTATCTGTAACAGATTTATTTAAATAAAGATTTTTTTCTTTATTTCTTTCTTAATGATAATGCCATTTTATTTAATTAAAACTCCACTCTTCTTACCTGATACCAGCACTGGCAAATTACTCTTTATCACAGTGAATTCCTTTTCATATACAATCGTGAAATCATCACTCAATTCTATCTTTGTCTCATTGTTTAACACCGCAGAGCTGTAGATTGCGTATATGTTTCTTAATGTTATATTTATATAATGATTCCTTGGCGCTCGGCTGAAACTCAGTACCGTAGGCCTTCTCACTACTAGGGCACATGACTTAGCTGCTATGTACGGTGAGAAAGATGTCCACACCTCTTTGTGAAATGTACATTTTATATTACCTGTAAATAAGATGTCATTTTTAAATATTTGTTACCCAGCAAGCACTCTGTTGTAGAGCGTCGGTGGCTCAGTGGTGTGGACTGTCGCCTTCCTACCGGGAGGGCTGAGGTTCAAATCCCGACACGTACCAATGTATTTTCGAAAAATATATATACGTTATCCGACGCTCTTACGGTGACGGAAAACATCGTGAGGAAACCTTCATGCACGCCTGCGAAGAGATTCGAAGGTTGTGTGTGAAGTCGTCCAATCCGCACAGGGCCGCGTGGACGACTAAGGCCTAATCACCCTATACGGGTAGGCTCGTGCCCTCGGTGGGGACGTTTAATGAGCTGATGATGATGAAGCACTCTGATTATCATAGAAAAAGAATGGTACACATTATACATGTTGGTCCTTAAAAAAGTTTACCAGGGTTTTTATTCAAAGTCAAAATATTGGTTTTATCAACTGCAATTTGACCGCCATCTTACCTGATGGTAAGTGATGATGCGGCCGAGGATGGATCATGCCTGCCTAGAAACAGCCTATTCACTCTTGCCTTGAAGACGGCCAGGTTGTAATGATCGGGGAACACATACGGAGGCAAAGAGTTCCATTCCTTTGCGGTGCGCATTAAGAACGAAGCAGGCTGTGCGGATGTGTGGAATGTCTACCACGTAAGGATGGAACGCTCGCCCCCGTCTTGTTGACTTCGGAAAGTCGGAGCAAGTTCGAATTTGCTCCGTTTGGTGGAGAAAAGACACGCCTGTTTTGGTAGCGTTGAACGTCACCAGATTAGCATCACCCCAAGAGGAGACTGCTTGAAGGGATGCGTCCACACGGCTTACCATGGCCTCTCGACAAGACTGGATTTCTTCCTTACTGGCCCTTGCATTCGATAATACCTGTCCGTAACTGTTCTGTCGTCTGTATACCCAATGATACCGGGCATAAGCAAATCATTTATGTGTAGCTAAAATAGTTACGGACAGGACTGATCCTGAGGAACACCGGCGTCGATAGCATGGAGGTCAGAACAGTAGCCATTAATGACTACTCGTATTGATCGGTTACTCAGGAAATCTGATATCCAGGTGCAAAGGCCATCAGGTAAACCAAATGAAGAAAGCTTGCCAATATAATATATAAATTCTCAACAGGCCAAACCACTGAAGCACTTTTTTTTTCAAAGCATCAAAACTCATATTTTTAGTTTAGTATTTTAATCGTTTTTTATTATATTTTTTGACGTTCATAAGTGCTTTTTGTAAGCCTAATTTGAAATAAATGTTTTTGACTTTGACTTTGAATAAGGCTAGCATGCCAAACCCTGTCAAAAGCCTTAAGGGATATCGAGTGACACGGCAAGAGCTTCACCGTGTCTCTCGATGGCCTCACTCCATAAGTGTGTGGCATACACAAGAAGGTCCCCAGTTGACCGGCCTCGGCGAAATCCGTATTGACGATCACTGAGGAGATTGTTACCTTCCAGGTAAGTATTCAATCATTTTATGCAAAATAATAGCCACAGTATACATACTAAACTATGAATTTAACTTTCATTGCAGAAAAATCAAACAAAAATAGAAATAAGTTAGCTAATAGCCATACCTTATTCTTTTTATGTAATTTTTAATGAAACTAGTGATGACCACTGCATGTTAGATGAATTCCCTCCTTTCCCCATAAGTTTCAGTAAATATGTGGAACTTTAATGATACCTTACAAAGACTTCTTGAGTGAATGTACAGTGACCTATTTTGTTTCATTTAATGATTCACATTATGATTAATAATCCACCAGTAATCCATATTACCATGTGAACAAACACATTCTTTTTAAATAAAACAAAACTGACAACTGACAACATCATCATCAGCTCATTAAACGTCCCCACTGAGGGGCACAAGCCTATCCGTAGGGTGATCAGGCCTTAGTCGTCCACGTGGGCCCAGTGCGGTGCGGACAACTTCACACACAACCTTCGAATCTCTTCGCAGGCGTGCATTAAGGTTGCACGTTGCTTTCCTTCACCATAAGAGCGTCGGATAACGTACATATATTTTTGAAAATTCGAAAACACATTGGTACGTGTCGGGATTTGAACCTCAGCCCTCCAACGCTGAACTGACAACATGAAAGTAGCAAAAAGAAAGAAGACATCTAGAATAAATGCTTACCTGTTCTATCTCTTAATGTGATTTGTAGATCTGAGTTTGATCTATCAATGGCCTCTATAAACCCAGCAACATTATTAACTTTTCTACACTTACATCTCAAGTTTGGCGGAACAATGTATTGCTTAATGGAATTTATAGTATCCATTGAACCTAAATTCCATTCAGTGAAATCTTTTAACAGCTTATTCCAAAGAGGAGAGTCAAAAAACTCCATTGGAAAGTTGTTTTCTAGAAATTCAACATCCTGTAAATAAATACTAAAATAAACATTTATAATAGCATGAAAAAACTCAAACCGCCTTATTCCAAAACGTGGACTAAATGTAGTACTGGGATTAAACTTGGTTTAAGCCATGGACTAAAAAAATCCTTATTACAAAATGAGGTTTAACGCTTAGGTTCGGACTATCTGTGGTGCTAAATTTAAACCCGTGTGACACCTAGTTTAACAGTGGACTAACTTTGTTTTGAGGTTATACTTAGATTTTTTGTAACATTGTATTTAGTTTACGATCATCAATTATGTCGATTTAATGGTTTTTAAGATTAAGGTATATAAGAGACCTCTCGGCGTATTGAATTTGAATTACGTGCAGCGCCATATTAAAGAATTACGAAACGTTTTGCCAAAACAATTGTTGATGTTTTACATGACCATTTCACCAAAGACTCCCATGAATGGCCTTTGATACCCAAATGGGCTCGCCATAAAGTAATTGAATACATGTCAGTTTATCTAGAAATTTAAATATTTGCTTAATTTTCATTACATTCATGATGATGCAGCCGATATAGGTACATGGCGTGCTTTTATAGTACAACTGATCAGTAAGATATGGAAATAGTGGCAAAAAACGTGTCACTTTAAATGGACAGAAAGGAACTGAAAAAAAAACAAGAAAATACAACGGTATTGTATTTTTAAAAATGTAAATGGTGCAGTTAACTGTGCTCATATCGGAGATGAAAATGTATGCTGATGGTAGTCTGATATTTAATAAAAGAAAAGGATATTACATGAGACTTGTTTATTTTTTCTCTTGCTGATACATCAATATTTATAAATAACAAAACATTTTTATTCCAACATTTTATTTAATAATCTTTTTTGTCACATTATAACATTTATAACAATACTATTTCTAATTAAAATTAAATCAATTTTAACATTTAACATCAGTTCCACTCCACTTCCACCATTTCAAGCTGCCTTTTCTTGAACTCATTACTGAAAAAAAATGTGATTTTAAAAACAATAGTGATATAAGTATGTAAAGTTGGTATGGGGCAAGAAAGTATGATTTTTTAAGAATGCTTGTCAAAGTTATTAGATAATTTCTATATACATATAAACAATTGTATTGTTTATTATCATTTTAATTTTGGGTCTCTCTGTACCCCTACTATATTGTGTTACATAAAATATAATATTTCATCCCAAGTTTTTACTTTCATTTTATTTGACTATTCACCTTGCTTTTTATATCCAGTTGATACTGGAATTAACTCATTTAACAAATGTATTCCTTAGTTCCTTCATAATGGCCAGTCTACAAACATATGTTTTGCTTTAGCCACCATGATAAGTGGAATCTACAATTAAAGATAATTTACGTTTATTACATGTTTCAAATCTGTTATATTAAATATGTTTGAATTCTATACTTTAATATTTAATACAAGATCCAATTCGAGTTTACTACATTATGTAAAAAAAATCAAGACTTGAGTCAATGTACATTTACTATTGTGAAATATATTGAACTTCAATTGCATTTAAATTATAAAGAAATCATATGTTTCACTACCTGATAGGTAAAAGCAATAAGTATATATAAAACTTACTTGATTGATATATTCTTCCACTCTTCAGTTTTTAATACAATTATGTAATTTTTTGTGATTGTTTATCAAAATTGCAGTGAAATGGAACTTTGCATCGCTTGTAGTTACACAATATTTTACTGCTGTTTCTCAATGATGAAATATAGAGAATATCATTGCTTTTTCTTTTTCGAACCTCGAATTTTCATCTTACTTTTTTTCTGCTCTTTCCGACTTATTTTCACAATTTTAACCCACGACTTCTCATACAGAGTCACAAAATAGTAATACTTCGAGTCAGTACAACATTATTAACACAATATAACAATAATTCCTTTATTTATTTGCATGGTATTTTATAGGAACAATAGAGCTTTTTCTTGACAGTCAATTACTTTTCAAATTACGCGCTAACTACGCTCCGTGTCATAGGAATCAATAAAAATATATCATTATTTTAAACAAAACTATAACTTGTTTGACGGATTGGAACTTAAAAGAGAAATATTGCTTTAAAATTTGTTGTATTATTTTAAATATTATTTATAGCCTCAAAAGTACAAAGTTGATTGCAACGTTAAGAGAAACGGAATGTCGTACTGAACGAAGTCATTATAAAAGAATGAACGAAAACTTAGAACAGGGACTATCTTTGGTTTACCTAGTCAATGATTGGTCTACGTTTTGTAATAAGATCACATTTTAAGCCTGGTATTAACTTTAATACCGTAACAATACAAGATCAGTTAGTCCAGGTTTAAACCAGTTCTAAATCACTTTTTTGTAATAAGCCGAAGGGTTTCTACAGGAACCTTTTATCAAATAAATTTAATTATATTTTAATTTTATCCTAGAAATTTGTGTTCATAAAAATAATAAATAGGTATCCACTGACATTCACACAGCTCCATCTAGCTCCAAGTTAAGTGTGAAGCCTGTAGTATGGGTACTAAACAACAGATAAACATACTTATATACTTTTTTTTTAAACATACTTTTACATATTATACATAAAAAACACCCAGACCAATACAAAAATAGAGGTATGATAAGGTAAAAAATAATTCACCTCAGAATGCAACACTATATCACCAGCTACTTCTTTAAACTCTTTGTAAGTTCCTTTTAATAAACCAGCCGGGCCAGGGAACTTCCTTTTGCTTTCATGATCGAAAAACAATTCAATTATCTTTCTCTTTGTTACCCTTGGAGAATCCTCTTTTGCAGGTGTCTTTGTGATACATACTGGAGTATTTATCAGTATTTTATTGTGATTTTCAATATCTGGTTCTGACAGTGTATTACTGACTTTTGTTTGCAAAACTGGACAGTTCCCATCATGAATAGTACTTGAAGTTTTGTTTTCATAAACATTTGTAGGTGCTACAGGCAAGTCAAATTCTGATAGTATCTGTAATGTAATATACCACATACTGTATTACATCAGTAAAAGCTTGCATATGTTAGATACTACTCCACTCTGCCATCCTTGAACTAAAACCAGGCTTACCTCAAAAAGTGATTTTGGAGAGACATGCTAAACATGTTCATAGGACACAATAAAATTAAATTTAATATTTTCCTGCAAGTTACCTAATATTATATATATTGATGTGCCTCCGGAAAACATACAGCATTATTATGAAGAAAGCAGTGTGTACTTACTACAATTCCATACAAACCATAGACAAATTGTCTATACTTTAGTTCCATAAGTAGACGTCAGGTGGCGCCACTGATATCCAGCAAGTGCGCGGGAGCCATATTTGCAATTCATAGCGTTGTGTACTTAACAATCGCACTAGGTTCAGGTTGTCTCTTCACTAGTGATCAACAGAAGATGATGTGGTGGCGCGGAGCTACACAACACACAGCCCAATGCACGGTAGAGCAGAGGCACATTTTCTGGCGACGAACACGATATCCGGTAGGATGCTCAGCTGGACAAAATACTGATGTCGTGATCATGGTTGACAAGCAATGAAGACGGCACAGCAACCGGAAAAAATCCATTCAAAAATCCATAGCAACCATCAAGAGACACGTAGGAGTGGCCTAGTTCCCGCATGTCTTTATTCAGTGCGACAATCGAACTCTGATAGCTTACATATGAATCAAAGGAGGAACAATATCACTAACTTATTAAATTTAACATATCGGCTGTTAAGCTTCACCGATAAATTGCATATAAAAGGGTTCGCCTATTGTCTCCTGGGCGATACAAGATACAACACCACAACCGATAGATGATAATGAAGGTGGCAACCATCATAATGCGACTCTTACCCCGAAGTGACAGGGAATTTTTTGGAAAACATGGCAATAGTGCCAAATAACATCCCAAAAGACCGCAAAGGTCAATCTGCAAAATATAAAACACTTTCAGACGCCTTGAGGGCTTCAACCTGGCATGGTAATTCTCTCCTCGGACTCCTCAAACTTTGTCAAAGCGTCAGAGTGGACGCAAGCGTTTTGGCTGCAATACCTTAAATCACGAACACTAGACTTTCCTAATGAGTTCCTGAATCTATCGATTCTATGTAAATAAAATTTTCTATTCCTGAAAATTTTATTTACATGGGATCCGAGTTGTTTTACACTGGCTCACAAGAAATCCTTGCTAAAATAAAATTGGGGTTAAGGATTAGGAATAAGGATAGCAATAGTTTTCTTAGTTTCATTGACCATGGGTGTAATATTTTCTCTTTTCTTTTACCAACGTGTGGGTCTAAAACAGACACTCACGCCACAGGCAACCTGTCTGGGGTTATCCATACATGAAATAAAAACAATTGCTCAGTAATATAATAAGTAATATGCTTAAGATTTACTTAAATAAAGTGAAAGATAGGAGACAGAGGCACATGACTAAATACCCCTTTTTAATTTTTTAAGTATCTTAGCTTAGCCCTTCGGGAGAGTGGTATTAATGCACCCCCAGATAGCTTCAGTTAGTCGGCATCCCTTAACAGGAAGAAAATAGATGGAAATTTTAAATTATTCAATATATTCATTGGGTGTTATTGTTAAATTATTGATTTAAGCAAAAATAGATCATCATCGGATCATTGAGCGTCCCCGCCGAGGGGCGCGAGCCTGCCCGTGTAGGGTGATTGGGCCTCGGTCGTCCGCGCGGGCCCACTGCGGGTTGGACGACTTCGCGCGAACCTCCGAGTCTCTTCGCAGGCGTGCATGAGGGTTTCCTCGCGATTTTCCTTCGCCGTGGGAGCGTCGGGTGGCGTGCATATATTTTCGAAAATTGGAGAACGCATTGGTGCGTGTCGGGATTCGAGCCTCGGCCCTCCTGGTGGAGGGCGACGGTCCGCACCATTGAGCAAAAATAGATAACAAAAAATAAATTCAGTCAAATTTTTATTTTTCATTATTTAAGCCAATGATTAAACTTGTATTTAAGAATAACAACTATCAATTCGAGTCACTGTCTGTGTAACTGTTTGGTATTATAAAGATTCTTTAAGATACTTAATGTCTTTTTATCTCTATACTAAAACTTATTTTTTAATCATCATAGCGTTGTTATAATTACACCAGCAGATAACAAACACATCTTCATAATAATGCTGTATGTTTTCCGGAGGCACATCAATATAATGGTTTTACATAACAATAAAACCGATATTATGTGCCGAGAAGGAAAACATACAGCATTACAGGAAGGGCTTCCTGGTGAAGACTATGAATTGCAAATATGGCTCCTGCACACTTGCTGGATATCAGTGGCGCCACCTGACGTCTACTTATGGAACTAAAGTATAGACAATTTGTCTATGGTTTGTATGGAATTGTAGTAAGTACACACTGCTTTCTTCATAATAATGCTGTATGTTTTCCTTCTCGGCACATAATATCGTTTTATTGTTAAGTAAAACCGTTATATTATTAAAGATTACCTAATATTTAGCACTTAACAGTTTTGCTGTGTGTTGATAAACAAAATTTTAAATAATTTTCATGACAATACAATAATAGTTCTAGTAAAAGAGCAGTATCACTATGGTGAAATGTTTTGTCATAATCTCCACAATCAAGATGGTATGTCCCAGCAGTACTAACAGTTTAGTTTAGTGAAATGGTAGTGCTATTTTCTTCAAATGTTTTATCATAGGTATGACATAGCAATGCAACTTCCAGTAGATCAAAATACCAAGACTCATTGATTTGAACATCATCTTTTGGTTCAAATACCCTAAATCGTTGCAGGGAAGCTTCGTACAAACTGTGTGCTTATATAATTGATCAGGAGGCTATGATATAAGATGATATTAACAGAAAGTTGTGTTGTTAATAATAAGAATTAATTAAATTTTAATAGCTGTAAAGGTGTTTTGAGGGCTAGTTCCTGCACCATTCGACTATAATGAGGTATCCATGATAATATTAAATATTCGATGTAGTTTTTACCTTGTAAACAATGCAACAGTTTGCGGTAATTTGTGTTGACAAATTTATTAACAAGTTTTCAACTAACCTGATCATAATCGTCGGACTCAAACATTTTCTACTCTACATCAACTTGTGTTAAAATCGCTATTCGTTTACCGTCCAAGTAGTTCAAAACTTGTCCCAAACAATCATAGAAATAGGAATTTATGCAAACAATATATATTTAGTAGTGACTAACATAGACTTGTTCTTATTCAAGTGTGAGTTTCATACATAGAAATAATGTCTAGGGGTTGACAATGACAATTTCAGTTCTTTTTGTTGATTCGTTCTATTTAAACTAAGCTAAAGTCATAGACTTCTCTGACTCGTTATTAGCAATAACATTATTTTCATGTAATTTTTCATGATATTTGTGACAACCCATATATATATAGACTATATAGTATATATCTATGTGACAACGACCACTAACCTACCTATGTGACAACCGATGCATGATACATGAATTCCCTCCCATCCCCATAAGTTTTATTTAATTATTTATAATTACAGTCATGTGTTTTATAAGTTCTTATACATTTCAATAGGTAACACATAAACTCTGTCAGGGCCCAATAATGAAAATCATGAAAAATACAAATACCCCCACATACTAATATTATATTAAAATATAAACTTTGCCTTAGTTGGAGTTTTAATAGTTATGTCTCATCTGATAAATATTCTGCAGTGGTATTATAAGATTTATTTAACAACAATTGCTTTAATTGGTTCCGAAATTGCTGTAAGTTTTTTTCCTCTTGTAATTATTGGAATATTATTGTATATTTGTATAGACTTATAAGCCTGTGAGCGTCGGTGGCTCAATGGTGTGGACTGTCGCCCTCCTACCGGGAGGGCCGAGGTTCAAATCCCGCCACGGACGAAAGTAGTTTTCAAATTTTCGAAACATGTACGTTATCCGACGTTCTTACGGTGAAGGAAAACATCGTGAGGAAACCTCACGTGAAGTCGTCCAACCCGCACTGGGCCCGCGTAGACGACTAAGGCCTAATCACCCTATACGGGTAGGCTCGTGCCCCTCGGTGGGGACGTTTAATGAGCTGATGTTGATGATGATGATAGACTTATAATAATTTATAGTTTCAGTAAATATGTGGGACTTTAATGAAGTTAGGTTTCAGTAAAGTCCTCAGACTAAGGAACCATAATTTTTTATTATTATTTTTTTATCCTTTTTAGGCAGACATTTGACCGCCATCTCACCTGATGGTAAGTGAAGATGCGGCCGAGGATGGATCATGACTGTCTAGAAACAGCCTATTCACTCTTGCCTTGAAGACGGCCAGTTGTAATGATCGGGGAACACATAACGAGGCAAAGAATTCCATTCCTTTGCGGTGCGCATTAAGAACGAAGCACCATAGTGGGCTGTGCGGATGTGTGGAATGTCTACCACGTAAGGATGGAACGCTCGCCTCCGTCTTGTATCCCGATGGTGAAAAGGGGCTGGTGGAATTAACGCGTGTAATTCCATCGCACACTCACCGAAATGTAGCCTGTAAAAATGATAGCCGTGCAACTCTACGACGATGCTCGAGGCTTTGCAGCTTAGCGTCAGTCAGAGTAGGGTCGCCAATGAGCCGCTCAGCACCGCTCAATCGAGTCCAAAACAGCCAGTTGGTATTTGGCTGATCCATCCCATAGGTGGCAGCAGTATTCCATACAAGACCGGACTTGGGCTTGATATAATGCAGAAGCTGTCCTGGGGTGAAATACTGCCTGACCTTGGAAAGGATCCCGAGCTTTTTGCTGCAGTCTTTGCTTTGGACTCGATATATTGGCCGAAGTTGAGATTGGCAGTGAGATGAACACCAAGAAGCTCTAGGCTATCAGTCACTGTGACAGGTACATTCCGGAAAGTCGGAGCAAGCTCGAATTTGCTCCGCTTGGTGGAGAACAGACACGCCTGTGTTTTGGTAGCGTTGAACGTCACCAGATTAGCATCACCCCAAGAGGAGACTGCTTGAAGGGACGCATCCACGGCTTACCATGGCTCTCGACAAGACTGGGTTTCTTCCTTACTGGCCCTTGCATCCGATAAATACCTATCCGTAACTGTGCTGTCGTCTGCATACCCAATGATACCGGGCATAAGCAAATCATTTATGTGCAGCAAAAATAGAGTTGCGGACAGGACCGATCCCTGAGGAACGCCGGCATCGATAGGTTGGAGGTCAGAATAGTAGCCATCAATGACTACAAAAATATATATATATAATACATATATACATATAATAATAAAAAAAATTTATATATATATATAATACAATAATATTTCGTAGACTTCTTGAGAAAACGTATCGTGTCCGTTTTACTATTTTGTTTCATATGCCAACATTCGCACTTGTTCACGAACACTTAATGATTAATAATATCAAGTCCCATATCTTAACTTACGGGCAGAGATGTAATGTAAATGTTAGACAAAAAACGTACGAAGCACATATTTCTATGTTGTATTTAAAATACTTTTATTATTTTATATATTGTAGAGCGTCGGTGGCTCAGTGGTGTGGACTGTTGCCTTCCTACCGGGAGGGCTGAGGTTCAAATCCCGACACGTACCAATGTATTTTCGAATTTTCGAAAAATATATGTACGTTATCCGACGCTCTTACGGTGAAGGAAAACATCGTGAGGAAAACCTTCATGCACGCCTGCGAAGAGATTCGAAGGTTGTGTGTGAAGTCGTCCAATCCGCATTGGGCCCGCGTGGACAACTAAGGCCTAATCACCCTATACGGGTAGGCTCGTGCCCCTCGGTGGGGACGTTTAATGAGCTGATGATGATGATGATTCAGATACATTTTTTTGGTATCTTAGTATTCTGAAGGTACTTCTCTCTTTATTGATACATTTACTAAAATGAACTTCGCAGACCCTCAGATTATTTTTTCTGGATATTCCATATATAGCAGTCTTTCGGCACCGCTAGTGATTAAATGAAAAAGAAATGCAAAATGACGAGGCAGAATACTGTATGACCTAAGCCTGTTCCTAAATGGAACAAACAAACCTTGCAAAAAGTCAAAACAAAAAAGAAAGTAAAAAATAAACGTCATTTTGTTACTTCATTTACAAATTGTAAACAATTTGAGTGTATTTATATTTGCGTTAACTTTAAATTGGTTTTCATGACTAGAACTGTGGGCATGAATCCTGTTCACTAATTATTTATTTGTAAATATGATGGATATTGAACCTGCACTCCAAAACCCTGATTTATTTATTGTTGATAGGGATGAGTTTGCCACTGAGTTACAAAAGTACTACAGTGGACATAATACTAACAGTAAAAAATTACAATGGACTCGTCAAAGAATACAAAATATAATACAATTGATAGAAGATTATAATAACATAAAATCACAAGGCAAGCGAGCAATGAATAAACATTATCATTACGCGAGAAAGTACGAAGTTGTGAGTGTGTGTGACCGCAAAGCTTTGGTATTAAAAAGAAAGGATATCTCAAAGCCTGTATTACAAATTATCCCAACTGAAGATTTTTACCAAATTTTACTTGAAACCCATATTGCGACGAAGCATGGACGCCGCGACAAAATAATTCATGTGTTGAAACGTAAATATGTGGTGCCAGTTTTTGCTGTTTCGTTATTCATAAAACTGTGTAAAACATGTTTGTCAAAGAAAAGTATTGGTAAAAGAGAGGTTGTCGCCAAATCTTTGCTTTTGGAAGGCTTCAGTAGAAGAGGACACATTGGTCTTGTGGATTTGCAAACATGTCCAGATCAAGAGTATAATTGGTTGTTAAATTATCAGGATGAAGTGACGAAATTTTGTTTTTTGCCGCCATTAAAAAATAATCATGCTAAAGAAGTTGCAACTGAGGTTGTTAAGATTTTTCTAGAAGTTGGCTGTCCAAACATCATTGAAAGTCATAACCATAAATTAACAGTATCTGTGCTTAAAGAAATTGCAATTTTGTTGCCGGTTTGCAAATTAGATAATGGAGGACCTGGAGATCCAAACAAAGAATATATAGAACATTCCAATGGAGAAGTAAAAACTATGATTCAAACCTGGATGAGAGACAATAATTCTACTAATTGGTCACTTGGTTGCTATTTTGTGCAGTTTCAGAAAAACACTAGTTACCATCCCACAGTTGCTGGAACTCCATACAGGGCGCTGTTTAAAGTTGATCCAAAATTTGGGCTCTCTACCTACACAACTGATAATATAACATGTAAATTAGAAACAGAAGCAGATACGGATGAACTTGAAGAGATGAATTATAATGAAGAGCAAAATTCCGAAAATGAACATAGTGATGAACAAGATGACAGTATAACTGATTCAAATATGCTTAACCACAATTCACATTATATATTACCAATAGATGCTGAGATTATTAATTCCCAAAATAACAATCGGCCAAAAGCATCTATTGATAGAAAGGACCATGCATATTCAGAAATAAACATTGCAACTCGAGAACAGGAGATCTCATGTGAAAATATTAAAAAAGAAACTGTTCCTGAAGATAGATTATTATCTTATAGTATTAAAATAGAACCTGATGAAATAAACATAGATGAAGATAATATTTTAGTTTGTAAAATATGTGGCAAATGCAAGAAAACTGTTCATACTACATGCGGAGCACCAAGTGAAGAAATTGAAACCTTTGAATCAGTATTTCTTTGCAATTTCTGTGTAAATGAACATAATATAAAACAAGAAAGAACACACTTATATTTGAAAAGAGAACCAGAAGAACATGAAGACTCATTCTCAAAAAAGTTTAAAGATAATATTTTGTTGTTTACGGATGGGAAAAGTTTTATTGGAAATGGTTTTGAGAACAGCTAATTTTATTAACTGTCATCACAAAAGAAAATGCTTACTAAAGCAATTTGCCAACAAGGGTTACTTTACTGAATAAGGAAACATTTTATTAAAAACACTAGATTAAAGCAAGTTTTGGATAGAATCCATCATATTGTTGAAGGTGGTTAGTCCAACAATGGTATATTCATCAGACATGGTGGATGATTATTTATTTCTAAAAAAGGTCTCAAATTATGAAATTTATTTTAAAAAAGTGCAATAAATCAAAATAAATTAGTTTATACAGTTTGTTTGCTATTATTTTATGGTCTCTCTAAACTGCTGATAACACCAATTATTGTTGCTCTGAAGTATTTTTAATGAATTGTATAATCTCAAGAATAGGAGAAATAGTCATGGTTTGCAGTAACATAAAAAATTGTCTGCTTATTTTCTAGCATCAAATCAGAATGCATAAAATAAAAATCTTTGATTAACTTATGTAATTCACACCAAGGGTCGTTCCCGGGCATTACAAACATGGCCTCAACCATAACACTACATATAAACTGTGTTAAAGAAATAAAAAAACATGGTGACAATATTTAATTTTTATTTGGAAGTAAAAACTATTGTATTTTGCCATACGATGGCCTCTATCCAGGCTAAATAGGCGCGTACACGCGTGTACACTCCAGGCTGGCCAGTACGACCGCAGGCACGACCGAATGACGTCACACCAACTACTTTGTGCATACACTGCACTGATGGAAACTCCACTTGGAGTGGCCCACCGCTGTCTCCCTGGAAAATTAAACATTACTTGATAGTAGACTCCACAGATTTCCCAATACAGGAGATGGGGCAAGCCGCGTTTAAAGTGCGACAACTGTAAGCTCACGAGCATACATTGGCTACCAGTTTACGCTCTGTGAGAAGTCAAGACGCACGAATATTAGAAGAAATTACCTTTTTTTTCCAAAATGCCATCCTGTGCAATTGTAACATGCCATCATCGCAATGAATCATAAATTTACCAAGAAATATTATAACTTTTCACAGGTAAGAACCGAAAAGAAATTGCGACACTGGGACTGCCTATAAACTTGGCGGCTTGTCCAGTCTAATGTATATTCTGATGTCTGTGGTAGACTCGATACTGAGTCGTCTAGGTAGGTACCATCGCAGTGCCAGATATAGTTCTCTGAAATACGAGTGCTATGCACTTTTGTGTTTCGCGATGAGGGCACTGTAGCTAATAAAATTACCGGATATAAGAGACCTTATATCTGTTGTCTCGGGTGTCGGGCGCAGTGCGGCACGGATGGAGGATAAAAACTATCAATTGTTGGTCTCCTTCAATGCCGCACTGTCATGTTTAGGCGTATCACTTACCATCAGGTGAGTGAGCTGACCATCCCCAATGCTCATTGCTCGATCATAAAATAAGAAGACCTATATCAAGCAATGGTAGGTTGAAGAAAGAGCGCACCGATGCGCCTACCTTGCAAATTGTGCAGGGTTCTGAACTTACTGAAAGTGCGCAACTTTTAAATAAACTATAAAAGGGAAGCGAGTCACAAAAGAACTTTTAGGAAGATGTAACTACAGGTCTGTACAAGCCTGAGTAGCCCCCAAAACCCAAATAATAATTAATACCTTACAGGTATCCCGAGGCACGCTTCGGTGCCCGTAGCAAGTCTGCGTCTCATTCCTGAGTCCGTCGGGCAGCAACCGTTGCTTGCCGTAATGCTGCCGACATTCATGGCTGTCAAACATCGTCAGCTCCATCTAAGAAATGGGAAAAATAAATTTTAGAAAAGCCGAAAGATACCGTTTCGTAGTGTTAAAGTTTTGAGTGCCATTTCTTACTATTTTTTGGAACCGAAACCAATTCGATAGACCTTACCGTTTGCGTGCACCAAAGGTGAGGATTCAAGCTGTAAAGCTTGAACGTCAAGCTGTAATCCTCACTAATCTATAGCTATAACTCCGAAATTAAAGTGGTACTATTTTTTTTACTTGTGCGACTTTTTTTTATGTTGTCAAAATTCGTTTTCATTGAGATTTCAACTATGAGGATTACAGCTTGAAGCACACGAAGTGTTTTTGCGACATTCACCAGCGTCTGGTGTCTTTAATCTTTTCGCTCTTGCCTCAGAGCTACATGTAACGGCGGATCCAGGGGAGGTCATGGGGTCATGACCCCCGCGCCCCGAAATCTATTTAGGATATCAGCTACGTACATTGACAAAATACCTTATTAGTTCTTAACGACTACTATAACTGTTATGACCCCCTCTGTGCGCTAACCTGAGATCGCAGTTGTACCTACTGTAACTTACTTCTTTCTTGTGTGTTTAGATTGAAGTTATTATGTGTAAGGAAACTATTGTAATTTGCCACAGAAACAAACATTTATTTCTTTCTAAGTGAATGGAACGGTCAATTCGCTCAAATTATGGTAAGTGATACGCCTGACCGTGACTCTTGCAGTGTTAAGGAGAATCACTGTAGTAATTATCCTCCATCAGGCCCGGCGCCCGTCACCCGAGACCACAGCTGTTAGGTCTTTATACTTACGATTTGCAGCACATCCGCCTCCCCTTTGCCTCTGCCCAGCAGGCCCCAGCCGGTGGCCATGGCATCATGGTCTAGCCGATCATCGATGACGTCCAGGCACGCTGGCGAGATGAACTTGTGCACGAAGGTTATTCTGCAATCATCATCAGCTCATTTAACGTCCCCACCGAGGAGCACGAGCCTACCCGTATAGGGTGATTAGGCCTTAGTCGTCCACGCGGGCCCAGTGCGGATTGGACGACTTCACATACAACCTTCGAATCTCTTCGCAGGTGTGCATGAAGGTTTCCTCACTATGTTTTCCTTCACCGTGAGAGCGTCGGGTAACGTACATATATTTTCGGAAATTCGAAAACACATTGGTACGTGTCGGGATTTGAACACCGACACTCTTCTACAATAATATTTCATTA
This sequence comes from Leucinodes orbonalis, assembly GCA_019425675.1. Classification (NCBI taxonomy): domain Eukaryota; kingdom Metazoa; phylum Arthropoda; class Insecta; order Lepidoptera; family Crambidae; genus Leucinodes; species Leucinodes orbonalis. Next base: position 118,586 of record PQWD01003844.1, read on the forward strand.
TATAGATAGAGCTTCGCTGGCTCATTGGTGTGGACTGTTGCATTACCAATGTCTTTTCGAATTTTATAAATTTTATGTCAGTTATCCGACGCTCTTACAGTGAAGGAAAACATCGTGAGGAACCTGCGCACGCCTACGAAGAGATTCAAGGTTTTGCGTGAAGTCGGTCAATCCGAACTGGGCCCGCGTGATCTGCCTATACGGGTAGGCCCGTGCCCCTCGGTGGGGACGTTTAGTGAGCTGATGTTGAATATTTCATTAGTACCTAGCAAACGAGCAGGCGGCTCACTTGATGATACGTGATGACCGCTGGACACTCGGTACTCCATAAGAGCAAAAAGTAAAAACTACACCACCTATAGTACCTAGTGTACCACACATGTGGTACACTAGGTACTAAGTCGTCTAGGTAGGTACCACCGCAGTGGCAGATATTGTCCTGTGAAATCGAGTGTTATGCACTTCTGACTCTTTTAGGTGTCAATTGGTGTTCAGAGGGTTAAAAAGGAAAAATAGAATTGGAGGACCTAAACCACGATTTTCGTAAGGCATTAAATCCCAAATGTAATAATAATTGATTTATTAAATTATATGTTGTGGATATATCACTATCGTCATCAGTTTATTACATCCCACTGCAGAGCACAGGCCTTCCCGCACAGAAATACAATGGGAACATGATTTTTATATTCAAGGTGAAATCGAGAATATTGTAATTTTTTCAACCCCCAAATATGAGGCAAATCTATTGATACAAAACCCTCTAAGTCATGTAAACATTTTGCGTTTGATCAGTGATACTTAGACATTACAATAAAAAAAAACAATTAAATGTGGGGTTAGCCAGGTTCACGGCGCGTGGTGTGGTGGAATAAAAATAATATGCACAAAAAAAAGTATAAGCACAAAAAAAACAAAATGGGCGACGATACTGAGTCGTCTAGGTAGGTACCACCGCAGTGCCAGATATCATCCCGTGAAACAGGAGTGTTATGCACTTTTGTGTTTCGGGATGAGGGCACTGCAGCTAGTAAAATTACCGGGTATAGAAGACTTAACATCTGTTGTCTCGGGTGTCGGGCGCAGTGCGCAGTGCTGCCTTGATGGAGGATAATTACTGTCCATCAGTTGTTGGTCTCCTTCAATGCCGCTCTGTCATGTTTAGGCGCGTCACTTACCACTAGGTGAGTGAAATGATCTTCCCGAATGCTCATTGCTGAATCATAAAATACGAAGATCTATATCAAGCAATAGTAGGTTGAAGAAAGATTCACATTTCGGTAAGCCAAAAGTCACCAAAGATCTTTCAGATACAGGTGACTTCGGGTCTGTAGAATTCTGGACAGCCGCCGGAAAACCTTATAAGAATATAGAAATACCTCACAGGTACCTCACCTGTCTGTGGCATCCACGAAAGCCTAAGGAAAAATTAATTAGAACGGAAGCTCCTTGAGGACTCTGTTAACTACTGGCTCAAGTCACTAGAGGCAGCTCACTCAAAAGCGCTAATAAAAGCCAATTCGAAGAAGCGAACCTTTGAACTGCTACAGTTCAGCAAACCCAGCAGGTGAGCGTCCAGACTGTCCTGTACACTTATAACATTAAAAAAAACAATGTAAACTTTCAGGCAACCTCGAGATTCCATAAATTGGAGAACTCACTTAGTTTCCGTCTCTAGTAAAGCGATGTCGTTGTATTTCATCGGAGGTTTGTAATCCGGATGCTGGATGATTATCTTGATTTTGTATAGCCTTGTGACTTTGATTGGGTCGGAGCGCTTCAGAAGACCAAGTCTTGCGAATTTTACGACACCTCTGCAAATAAATAATAAACAAATTTTTCATAAAATATAACTTTGCCCTTGACATCATTGATTAGCTCATTATACGTCCCCTCTGAGGGGCACGATCCTTCCCGTAAAGGGTGTATAGGCCTTAGTTGTTCACGCAGGCCCAGTGCGGATAAGCAGACTTCACGCACAACCTTTGAATTTCTTTATTGGCGTGCGCAGGTTACCTCACGATGTTTTCCTTCACCGTAAGAGTGTCGGACAACAAAAGGTACTCCTATCCTATCCTATTCAACCTATCGCAGTCCACTGCTGGACAAAGGTCTACCCCATTTTGCACCAGATATCCCGGTCCTCCGCTTTCCTTATCCAGCCTCCACCAGCGACCTTAAAAATGGTACTCGTAATTTCAAAAATTCAAAAAGTTTAGTACGTGGCTTGAATTTGCACCCTTTAGATCGGAAGGCACAAGGTCCACACCAATGAGCCACCGACGTTCTCGAACTTTGCGTTATCTATCAGTTATTGGTTGGTTGGTTAACCAAAAACCGATGCTCAGGCTTCACTTGCCATCAGTTAAGCGTAATCTCCACTTATAACAGAAAAAAAAATACAATAAAGTTATTATATAGGTTGCTGAGGTTCACATAATGTAAGCTTCTTACACCTTAATTGGGTCTATAAGGCGTTGTGTAAATATACGTTGGAATTGCACTATTAATTCCCCCAGGACCGTTTTTTAATCGGGCTACTCGTCGTAGGGAGGGATTCCACCCCTTTGTCGTCGATATACCGCCCATTCGTACCAAAAAGTTCAGTTCTTCTTTCATCGTCCGAACTGCAAGGCAGTGGAATGACCTTCCTGCGTCTGTGTTTCCCGATACATACAATTTAGGGGTTTTGAAGGCAAGAGTGAATAGGCATTATTTGAGTTTGCGTGATACATCTTAGACCGCATCGTCACTTTCCATCAGGTGAGATGGCAGTCAAACACACTCAAATTTTGTATATAAAAAAAATACCGTTTAGAGCGTCGGTGTGGTCAATGGTGTGGAGTGTGTGTGGTGTGAAGGAAACCTTCATGCACGCCTGCGAAGAGATTCGAAGGGTGTGTGAAGTCGTCCAATCCGCATTGGGCCCGCGTGGACGACTAAGGCCTGATCACCCTATACGGGTAGGCTCGTGCCCCTCGGTGGGGACGTTTAATGAGCTGATGATGATGACCGTTTATAGCAACTCACAGTTTACTGCAACTGTGGGGTTTCATCCCAATTATGGAGCATCTACTTTCGTGCATCTGCATGATTTATTCGTCAAGATAGCATCAGATAGTGCCATGTTCTGGGAACGTGTTATCTGAACTATTGACGAAGAAGAAGTAACTTACAAAGCGACTTGTTGAGTGCAATGACCGGCAGTCAGGATGAACCACTCGCTGATAATAGTACCCCCGCAGAGCCACGCAGCATCAGTAGTGTTGTCGCCAAAACCCAGGAGTGCCTGGAAATGTTGAAAGTTCTTTAGTATCGTCACTCAGCAAGCAGTGGTGGTGACGTATACAGAAGCGATGTCCGTTGGAGCAGACAAGTGCTGGAGTGGAGATCGCGTTTCTGCCCAAACATATTTTAGGCTACCAAACCCCCCGCAACGCCCTAAGCCGAGGTTCAAGTCCCGTTCGGGGACGCCCTTAGGCTCGTTGTGTAAATTTTAAGGCTGAGAACCATCTGCGCTCGCCAATTGCGCGGTAAAGCTGTAAAGGTCATCTGCGGCCAACATCAGTAGTCAGTTCAAAAAAAATAAAAGAGACCGCGTTTGGCAAGCATAGCGTAGGCTGCCCGTACTGAGGGATTGACTACTTGTGAAAGGTGGTAAGCTCTGGATGAGAAAGCCGGATTTTTTAAATGTAAGTAATAGTATACACGCAGACGGCTCGCCTTATGGTAAATGAGACTGCCGCATATTTGCAATACCAGAGTCATAAACATAGAAACTGACTGGTAAATAGGAATGGGTTGCCAGGTTTTATATTGGCCACAAGGCAAAGGTTTAGCACTAGACTGCTAGGTTTGCCATACATATTATACATAAAAAACGACACATATTTCTACTACCGGGCATCGAAACCAAAACTTCTTTTATTTATTTAAAACTTTAATGCACACTATATTATAATGTACAAAGGCAACTTAATGCCGAGTGGCATTCTCTGCACTTAACTATAGGTATATCGGAAAAAAAAAAAAATGGCGCGGCGAAACAAAAAAAAAGCAATATATCATAAATAAATAAAGGTTATAAAATATATATACACAAATACATACAAACACATAAAATACAAAAATAATAAGCAATAAAAAAAAAAATACATACTTAAAACATAACTATATGACATACACAAATAAATAATCAGTATAAAGAAAAAAATAAAATGAGAATAAAAATGCAATCAATATAATATATGAATACCTTTAGGACAAATAATAAATTAAAAACTCTTGTGTAATAGTCGACATCTCGATCATAAGCTACACCACGTGGGTCGTCCAACGTTAAGATATAGTATACCTATGAGCTATGTGAATGTATATGAAGGGTCATAAAGGGATAAGAAAGAAGAAAGAAAAACGTTTATTGGAAATCTCAACACAAAGTAACAGCAACATAAACAAAATATTTACAATAGACAAAAACATCAGGATAATAAAAGGATAAACAAAAGAAGATTAACAGGTAAATACAGCAATCAGAAATAAACGATAGAATACAGTGAAGTAGAATACATTAAACACAAAGAAAAGGAAAAAAAAACAGCCAATAGGTCTTATGTTGTGAAATCCAATTAGGTCCTATCTCAGCGTTCTTCCACGGCATAAATATCCGTGAAGCGCTGGTATTATGAGGAGGGCCTTTGGGTGAAGTGGCATATTAAATAATTGTATAAAAAGTACATAAGATACAATAATTTATATAAATAAACTTTTAATAAAATATAATATACATCTTTGAATGATGAATATAATATTAGGTATTAGGGATAAGGTAAGTACCTACTGTAAGAAATGAGTGAATATTTATGGATTTGTACTCACCATGTGTGGAAATTGCCCTCTACTGGCGTCTATACCCTCGGAGCCCACCACCAGCGGGGGTGGGTCCTTGCAGCGGTCCAGTCTGCGACCCTTCACGCAAGGATACACTAGTGATTCTTGGTATTCTATGCATTCTGGAACAACCAATGCACTGCGAAACTGGAATTCATTGCCTTCAACCTAACGCCTGCACTACTTTTTTTTTTGTTATCATCTCTTTAGATTTATAAATACTTAACTGCTAAATAATACTCTTAGATTATTATATTTTGCCTCACTTAATATAATAAAAATTGTGAATATAATTTGCTTTATATATTATAATTATTTTGATAACAATATGATTCTGTACAAACACAATTTTTTGAAAAGAGTAACTACTGAGTTTCTTGCTGGATTCTTAGTGGAAAACTACCTCCCGAACAGTGGTAGCTTCATTTGACATTCATAAGTGTTCTGTAAGGACCTAAACTGAATAAACACTTTTCATTTTCATTATCGCGTCGGTTGAAGGGTCGGTGGCTCATTGCTGTACTGGTCTTCCGATCTCACTTCCGATGTCACTGGATCCGTTCAACAGTCCTATTCGAGTTACCGGCAAGCGCCGTGTTGATTTTAAATGATTGTCTAGCCCTCCACGTGACACCCTAAGCAGAGCCTCAAGTCCATTAAGAGTTTCAACCATCAGCACAGTTCATCCAAAAAACAACTGTAAATTAATCTTTCATCTTACTTTCGAATGCGATCCTGCAACCATTAAGTCAGGCCTTCTTGGAGTCTTGGCTGGCATACAGGTGATTCTCTGTCAAAACAATTATTAATTACAATTTTAATTCCAGCTAACACTTTAAAAGGGAAGGATGTCGTATAATCCTTAAAATTCACTTCACTGTAGATGATTACGGTTGAAATAATCTATGCCGAGTTTCTTGCGAAATCTTTCAGGAGAATTAACTAGGTAGGTATAATAATCGATACTAATATATAAAGCTGAAGAGTTTGTTTGTTTGTTTGTTTGAACGCGCTAATCTCAGGAACTACTGGTTCGATTTGAAAATTCTTTCAGCGTTAGATAGCTTATTTATCGAGGAAGGCTATAGTATATATCATCACGCTACGAGTAAGAAGCGAGCAGCAATGAAGAATGTTTCAAAATCGGGGTATTTTTTCATACTTGGAGCTTCCGGTGCGTACGCTGATATGGTTTCACAAAAGTCATGTATGAGAGTATTGTTCTCCTTTTAAAGTTCTACACAAAAAGTCCGCGACAGCATATGTCTATCTTTAAGGTTAGCTAACTATAAACATATTTTTTGCTAAGCAAAATTCTGAAATTGACCCCGAACCTTTAAAGTTGGAGGAGGGGAAATATGGGAGGGAGGGAGGAATAGTATAGTGATAAATAGTATGTAATGTATCCCGAATTCAATGCGAGCGAAGCCGCGGGCAAAACTAGTCATAGATATAAGCGCAGCGCGCTAATTCTAAATCATGATAATAATCATCGCCTTAAATGCACTGCTGAACGAAGGCCTCCCTAAACTGTGTGTTAAAATAATATAAATAGGCTACCAACTGCTATAAAAAAAAATCTTAAACAATTCAAAATAGAACTCAAAATATGGCTATCCAAAATTGTTTCTATAGTGTTAATGTTTTTTTTACCACAAATGATGCTTGTATTGTTATATGTGTTTTATTTTAAGGATGGTTTTTGAAAATATTTAACATGAACACTGTTTTCCTATTTCTATTATTGAATTTAACATGAATGACATTATAAGTACATAAATGATCTATATGACTTTAATAAAGGAGAATTGTTTCAATATATTATCGTATGTATTTATGCCCCGTTGGGTGAATGTGTCTTGGAAATGTATAAAAAATCTGTCATCTGTAATTAACCATTCTCGCAAAATAAAATTTCCTTTTCTATTTTTAAATGATTTCCAGCGGACCGATCTCTAGAAGTAGGTATAACTTTTTTCATTTGTAGTATCACTCCTCAAACATTACACACATGTGTTATCCGTTATATATCTGAACATGTATTTACCCTAATATTCTTGGTTAGATGGGCAAGGGCGGATCCAAGTTAGGCGCCAGGGGGAGAGCAAATAGTAGTAGTCAAGTTAAAAACTTATAAGGTATTTTGCAAGTTGAAGTGGCAGTGGGCTAGTCACGTATCGCAGAACCGATGGCGTTGGAGCAGACGAGTTCTGGAGTGGAGACCGGCCTCGAAGCGTAGCGTAGGACGCCTCCGGCCCGATGGACCGACGATTTGCGAAAGGTCGCTGGTGGAGGCTGGATGTCCTCATCAAGCGGAGGACCGGGATATCTGGCGCAAAATGGGGGAGACCTATGTCCAGCAGGGGACTGCGATAGGTTGAAGAGGAAGGTAATACATAATAATAAGTTTATTTCTCACCATAAATCACAAGCTTACAAACATAAATTACAACACAGTAAATAAAATACTTATGGTGGGTTGACACCCGGACTAGGATGACTCCTGTATTTCAGGTTATCAACCCTCCACCTCTTACAGTGATCCTTTTTAAGAATAATATCGTAGCATTCATAATTAAAATATATTGTGTATAAAATAAGCACATCTACACAACAAAAATAAAAACACATTGTAGGGTATTTTGAAAACACGGTAGGTTACCTATCTAACCCACCGTGTTTTCAAAGCAAGCAACATTCGCTAGGCGGACATTGTGTTTACTTTCAAGGTAGCATGTGGTACAATTTATAGGTTTCGGACCATTATCGTGCAATTAAAATTACCATCCCACATGCTTTTTGCTTCTGCAGTATCTGAATTTAGGTTGTTATGTTATTATTTCACTACGTAGGAAAGCCAAAAATAAATCAATGTGTATAAATAAACAACAGATAAACAAACTTATGTAGGTTTTTTGTAAATACGTACATATTACGCATTGAAAACTCCCACGCCAAACAGACATGTTCATGCACACAAATGTTTGCACTGCACGGGGAACGAACCCGGAACCCTTGGTGTAGTAGCCGACTTTACTTATTTATTTGTACTAAATGTGTGGTGAGAATGAATGGTTGCATGTTATCTATATTTATTGTAATATCTGATGTTGAATTAAGTGCGATGTGTTGAAAACCAGGTGTGTAGTCCATTAGTGAGTTGTGGAAGGTAAAGTTGTCAATGTTATGATCTGTGCGTACGTCATTTAGTTATAGTTATCTAGTGGCTAAAAATTAACTTTAAGAATTTTCTCCGTTGCATGATAACCAAGAGCCGTTAAATATGTCTTTAGTGTTGATTTCAGGTGCGTTCTACTCATGCGGATTATATTATTGGAACTATTGAAGTACCTGTGCAGAAAAGGTGCAGTATAAGATTGCTGTCTTTGAGCAAATGTGGTCTTATATGAGGGTAAATCAGTATGTTCTTTTCTTCTCTTATCCTGAGAAGGAGGAGGAGGCACTGTAGTGATATGATAGCGAAGTACTGATTGCAAAATAAATAATTGTCTGACTGTTAGGACATTGGCTTCCTTATAAAGAGGATCAGTTGGATGTTTCCTGGGTTTCCGTAACATTACTTTGATTACAGCCCTTTGCGCTCTTTCCAGCTCCAATAGATGTGATGCAGCTGCTCCCCCCATACAGGTATGCAATATGTTATGAGAGACTGACAGAGCGCAAAATAAATTTTTGTAGTGAGATTAGAATCCGCACATTCACGGAGGTTTCTAAAAATGTGGAGAAGTTTGCGGATCCTTTTGCTGAGTGCTGTTATATGAGGTTTCCAGTTTAAGCTGTGGTCTATCAATATACCTAAATACTTGTGAGATTCAACATGGGCAAGAACAGGGCAATGGCAAAGGGGATCCAGTTTACCATCTTTCAGGCAATGAAGGGCATGCGCCCTTATGTTGAAGTCAGAGGGTGGACGCTTTACTTTGGAAATTCTGAAACATACATATTTCGTTTTTGGTACATTGATAGTAAGGAGATTGTCATCAAGCCATCTCATTACAGTGACAAGTCCCTTTTCAGCCGACTCCTTTATATGAGACCACGTTTCTCCTCGAAAAATTAAAACCGTATCGTCGGCAAAGGCCAATGTATTACAGTTCTCAATTCGGAGTTCGCATAAACCATTGACATAGGCTAGAAAAAGAGAAGGACCAAGCGTGCTTCCCTGCGGGATACCATAAACGACTGAGAGAGTAGAACTCTGACAATCACCTACTTTAATAGTCTGGCTTCTGTTTGATAGGTAGTCTCGGAACCACTCAAGAGCTATGCCCCGTATTCCCAAATTTTCCAACCTGCGCAAGAGCAATGGAATGGACACTGTGTCAAATGCTTTCTTGAGGTCTATAAAAACGGCCATACATCTCTCTCCCTTATCCAGAGATTTTGTGACTATCTTAGAAAGACTTGCAACAGCGTCCTCCGTGCTCCTGCCTGAGCGAAATCCATATTGATTATCTGCTAGCAACTTTTTCTTTTCCAGGAAGCTCGTCAGGCGAATGTTAACAACCTTCTCAATAATCTTGCTGATAGTGCTTAAAAGAGAGATCGGTCTGTAGTTAGACACTTCATCATGGCTTCCGCCTTTGTGTATAGGGATGACTACGGCTTTTTTGAAAATCTTCGGAAAAAATACCTGCTGACATACTGAGGTTGCATAGGTGTGCAATCATTGTAGATAAGGTGGTGTGACAAGTTTTAAGAATGGCTGTAGTAATACAATCAATTCCTGGGGCACTACGCATCCTGAGGTTAAGAATAATTTTGTCAATTTCCATAAAGTCAGTAGGATACAGGCATATTGAATCAACATTTCCCGTAAAAGATATACTACTCAGTAGCTGAGCCTCATCTGTCTTTAATCTTGTTAATATGTCAGTAGCGAGATCTTTACCAACACTCGTGAAGAAGGAGTTCACTTGATTGAGTGACTTTTCAGTAGAAGATTGAAGTTTTAATAAAGCGGTAGATTGTGAGTGCTTGCTTTTGATGTGGCACAGTTCTTTTACTGTTTCCCAAGTACCTTTGCTATTCTGATTGTTCTGGTTAAACTTATTCGTGTAATAGTTCATTTTTAGAGCTTTCGATGCAAGGTTGCAGGTGTTACGATACTTGATGTACGTTTCTCGTATGGCTGCATCAGTAGGATTTTTTTTTTTGAAAGTAGGTGTAAACGATCTCTTTTTTGAAAACATTTCACTATGCCTGGTGTTATCCACGGTTTTATGGGCTTGGTTCTTTTGGTAAAGGTCACAGTTGTTGTGTGCAGGGCAATCAGTTCTTGAAGCGTTTTAACGAGCATTTGTGCGGCTTCATGAGGATCATTGTTTGCTAGATATGGATTCCAATCATGAGATTTGATTGCACTGTCAAGTAAATCCAAGTTGGTTTTCGATCTAGTAAGAGATCGCCCAGTGGTATTTTGTTAATGTACGTTAGTATAGTACTTAAAAATAGATCCCCCTGGATCCGCCGTTGTATGTTTTCTTCACATTTACCTATACTAATTCCCGTCAACAGGTCAATATCTTCGGACGTAGGGTTCCCATTTTGCGGTTTTCCGCTTTCCTTATCCAGCACATAAATTATAATTTAATATTACTTTCATTTAAGAAGTATTGATTGGTTTGCATTAATACATCATTCGTCCTATCCTATTCAACCTATCGTAGTCCACTGCTGGACATAGGTCTCCCCCATATTGCGCCAGATATCCCGGTCCTCCGCTTATCTCATCCAGCCTCCACCAGCGACCGCCCGCAAGTCGTCGGTCCATCGGGCCGGAAGGCGTCCTACGCTACGCTTGCCGAGACGCATCATTCGTAGTTTGGGATATTTTAAGGTTTTGTTGCTTCACTTTTTACAAGTTGCTGGAACATCGACTTCATATAACACACAGGTAATTATTGAACATATTATAATAAGAGTTCAATAAACATTATAAGTTCATATACGGTTTTACATTCATATGGTCCACTGCTGGACATACGAGTAGGTACACAGTCTCCTTCTTTGACTTTTAAATGTTTCTTCTTTTGACTCGTTGAATGTTTGTGTCAAATGGGCTAAAAGAGGAAATTAATCTATCATATTTAAGTTTCTAGTTTTTAACCCCCGACGCAAAAAGAGGGGTGTTATAAGTTTGACGTGTCTGTCTGTCTGTGTGTCTGTCTGTCTGTGGAATCATAACTCCCGAACGCATGCAGTGATTTCAATTTAGTTTTTTTTTTGTATTAAAGGTGACTTATGTGCGAGTGTTCTTAGACATGTTTGATGAAAATCGGTTGAGCCGTTTAAAAGTTGTGAGGAGTGAAAGTGGGGAAAGTAACCGAATGACTGCAAATATACTTGGACTCAAATGAAATCTAACTTAACCTAATCTACCTATAAAAAGTATGAAATAAAAATTAAATTAAAAATTTAAAAAACCCCCGACACAAGAACTTAAGTAATTTCCCTTTAAAAAGTAAAAAATAATAAAAGAAACTTAATGTCAAAGTAGCTAAGAATCTATTGATAATTCTAAAAAAAAACACGTCGCGTTGGGGGACCGTGACTAATAAAGAACGTAAAAACCTAAAGAGGTAACCATCTTATGAAAAATATCGTATATAAGAAAGAAATAATTAGGAGCGGTCCCCCAACGCGACGGTTTTTTTTTAAATTATCAATAGATTCTTAGGTACTTTAACATTAAGTTTCTTTTATTATTTTTTACTTTTTAAAGGGAAATTACTTAAGTTCTTGTGTCGGGGGTTTTTTAAATTTTTAATTTAATTTTTATCATATTACCTCGATACACCTACATTTCCTTTAGGACAGCATATAACTGGTCTCGTGCCGTTGAATCCACAGATCTGAAATTATATATACTTACACAAAAATAAGAGTGTCGGTGGCTCAATTGTGTGGACTGTTGCCTACCTACCGGGTTCAAATCCCGCCACGTACCAATGTGTTTTCGAATTTTCGATAATATATATACGTTTTCCGACGCTCTTGCGGTGAAGGAAAACATCGTGAGGAAACCTTCATGCACGCCTGCGAAGAGATTCAAAGGTTGTTCGTGAAGTCGTCCAATCCGCACCGAGCCCGCGTGGACGAGTAAGGCCTATACGCACGCGTACGGGTAGGCTCGTGCCCACAGATTTCCCATTCGGATGTCTGTGCTCGTGCCCCTCGGTGGGAACGTTTAATGAGCTGATGATGATGATAAATAAAATTGGAGTGTCTGTTTGTAATATTGAAATTGCTATTTTTTCTTCACACTTAAAATAAATTAATAAAACTAAAAATTATTATAAAAAAAGCTCCTTTATTTTCTTTCTCTTAATTAAAATACTGGTTGCGTGCTTTGGATTGCTAGACTAATTCTTTGACCAAGGAAGCTGCCAAAACTAAACTAATATCCAAGGGCATTATTTGATGACCCGTTTGGTGTAATGTTCAAGACGTCGGTTATTAAACCAAGAGTCCCGGGTTCGATCCCCGGGCAGTACAAATATATGTGTGCATAAACATGTCTGTTTGTAATGGTCTGGGTGTTTCTATGTATAACAAGTATATATTTACAAAAATCATAATATAAGTATGTTTATCAGTTATTTAGTACCTTAACTACAAGCTCCTCGCTTAATATGGGGCTAGATGGCGCTGTGTGAGCGTCAGTGGAAATTTATTTATAATGTAAAGAATAGACTCATCGTTAAAAGTCGTTACCTTAGCGGAATCACGTATGGCCACATCTCTGGCGGCTGGACAGCCTTCCATGTCCGTACAGACACCATCGGCTCCGTCAGTATTTGTGCACGAGTCCCCTGGACAATTTATATTATAAAACATTTATAGATTCTGGATTAATATTACGGTTTATATGTATTATATATATATATATATATATATATGTATATATGACGACCTATTTGGTGTTGCGGTTGAAAGGTCGACAACAACACCAAGGGTTCCGGGTTCGATCACCGGGCAGAGCAAACATGTCTGTTTGTAATGGTCTGGGTGTTTTCTATGTATGTATGTATTACAAAAAATATCCGTTGTTTAGTACCCATAATACAGGCTTCACGCTTAACTTGGGGCTAGGATGGCGCTCTGTGAATGACAGTGGATATTTATTTAACAGAATAAGATAGTCAGTCTGCCTACCTAATGGTAAATGATACGCCTGGCCATAACAAATGCAGTGTTAAGGGAAATTAATGTATTTAGTTTCCGTCAGCACAGCCCTGCGCCCGTCACCCGAGACAACAGATGCTAGGTCTCTTATACCCGGTAATTTCACTAACTTCAGCGCCCTCATCGAAACAAAGAAGTGCAAAACACAGGTAGTTATTTCACGGGACGATATCTGGCACTGCCGTGGCTCCTACTTAGACGACTCAGTACCGAGTCTAACACCAAGTTCCTAGGGTTCCGTAATTCTCTTCAAAGTTCTCTGTCTTCGACTGGTTGCTGTCAATATAGCTAGACATTATATCTCCCCCATTTTGCGCCCGATATCTTCCTACGAGCGTAGAGAAAATACTATTATATAAAATACTATTATATGGTACACCTGCGGTCTATAAAAATTTAAGAAATCACCGACTCCAAAATTTTTATGGCTCGTTCACAAATGGTAAGCAACTTTCGCAATTGAGTATTTTCCACCATCCGCAATAAAATACTAAACCTTAATTTTATAAAAGCGCACCTTTATATGTCGTTGCATTGATCACTTTTGTTTATTTGCAATATTGTATTTTTAAATACACTGTAACCAATAAATATTAGGTCAATTGATGATAGTGAGCAATGACGTCACATATCAATGATCCCATACAAAATATATGGAAACGTTTCTTTTTGCCAGATCATAAAAAGTGGTCTCCATTAAGTAAATCATACGAATGATACCTACCTTGGACGCCTTCATGCCCATTAGCAAATAAAATACAAACACACACAAACACTGTGATTCTTAACATTTGGAACAATTATGAGCTGATATTATTTAAAGAGTTAATTCTCAAAGCAAAATTGCACTTCCAATGTCAACACAGCTCTGAGTTGCTAATGTAAATGATTTTGCAAACGGTTAGTTCTTATTTTTCCTTATAAAGCTACCGCTAAGGACTTGTTATGTTAATGCTATAAAAATATATGTGAAATGAGAGCCAAGTTTAATATTAATGTGTCGATTTTACTGACAAAATAATGGATAAGCCATGGACCGATACTTAAATTAGCTTATTGAAATATGTGGAGGCATGCCTAAGACGTCATTGATTGACCCATTAAATAAATAAATATCCACTGACATTCACACAGTGCCATCTAGTCCCAAGTTAAGTGTCAAGCCTGTATTATTATTTTTAAATACATACATATGATACATAGAAAACACCCAGACCATTACAAACAGACATGTTGTCACAAAAGTTTGTACTACCCGGGGATCGAATCCAGACCTTGGTTTGCAGTCGACGTCTCAACCGCAACACCAAATGGTCGTCTATTTGGTGTAAGTTGAGATTTCGGCTGCAACAAGGGTTCCGGGTTCAATCCCCGGGCAATACAAACTTTTGTGTGCATGAACATGTCTGTTTGTATTGGTCTGTGTGTTGGTTATATAATACGTATGTATTTAAAAAAAGTACATTAGATGTTTATCCGTTGTTTAGTAACTACAAGCTCCTCGTTTACATATGAAGCTAGTTGGCGCTATGTGAATGTTAGTGGATAATTATTTATTTCTTTATCACGTTTGCAGCCTATTATGCCAAGTGCTGAACGAAAACCTCCTCTAATGACTTTCTACGCGACCGAATCCAAGCCCATATGATTAGCAGGTTGAAGTGGCAGAAAGCAGGGCTTTCAGTGCGAAGAACAGATAGCCGGTGAGATGGGAAGAATCTCAAGTGATTTCCACTGTACATAGGAACAGGCGTAGGCTATCCCAAACTAGATAAACTGATAATTTCGTCAAGGTTGCGGATAGCCTACGGACTTATCAGTCATTAGAAATGACCCAGAAGTGGTTGAGGCTGTAATCATCATCATCAGCTCCTTTATACGTCCCCACCGAGGGCACGAGCCACCCATACCGTGGCGGCTGTATAGGCTTTAGTCGTCCACGTGGGCCCAGTGCGGATTGGCCGACTTCACGCACGTCCCTTGAATCTCCTCGCAGGCGTGCGCAGGTTTCCTCATGATGCTTTCCTTCACCGTAAAAGCGTCGGATAACGTACATATAATTTTGAAAATTTGAAAAGACATTGGTACGTGGCGGGATTTGAACCTGCATCCTCCAAATCCGAAGGCAACAGTCCAATGAGGCTGTAATGATGATGATTAAAATGCAGCACTATCAAAAGTACCAAGACTACGTAAGTAGGTGAGAGGTAAGATATTATACGGGTATCAACTTAGTTTTCCTGGCACTCCCACTAACAGAATCGATTTCTAATAGACTACCGACATTTACTCATATGGCGTCAGACGGTAAATACGGCCTAGTAATGTGGATAACGTGTTTTATGGTCTTTATTATCCAATAACCAAACGTGATCACAGAATAATAAAATATATACATTCACGCGTAAATAGAACGCCATATTGGAGTGGTGTATCTGTCATTATTATCCTACCAAAAACGTTCTGTAAAGAACAAGCCAAGTCTCGATGGTGGGGCTTGTTTATCACTAAAATGTTATTAAATCGAGACAAAGTCGTGCAAAGTCAGAGGTACCATACTGCGATTTTTTTGTTATTTTAGTTATGGGCTTATTTCAACACGCGATTTTTTGACATCGTCATCATCATCATCACCAGCTCATTAAACGTCCCCACCGAGGGGCACGAGCCTACCTGTATAGGGTGATTAGGCCTTAGTCGTCCACGCGGGCCCAGTGCAGATTGGACGACTTCACACACAACCTTCGAATCTCTTCGCAGGCGTGCATGAATGTTTCCTCACGATGTTTTCCTTCACCGTAAGAGCGTCGGATAACTTACATATATTTTTCCAAAATTCGAAAACACATTGGTACGTGTCGGGATTTGAACCTCAGCCCTCCTGGTAGGAAGGCCACAGTCCACACCGTTGAGCCACCGACGCTCTCGACCGATCGACCGATTTTTAGACAGTTCATATTCAAATAGACAAGCTCACTTTTACACTGTGTCTTTATCTGATTTCAGTTCCACTTCTTTGACAAAACAATTTGAATCCAATATACTGAAAATGCTTTAAGGATAATGGTTCATCATCACCAGCTCATTAAACGTCCCCACCGAGGGGCACGAGCCTACCAGTAGGTATACGGCGATTAGGCTTAGTCGTCCACGCGGGCCAAGTACGGGTTGGACAACTTCGCGCACAACCTTTGAATCTCTTCGCAGGCGTGCGCAGGTTTCCTCACAATGTTTTCCTTCACCGTAAGAGCGTCGGATAACGTACATATATTTTCTAAAATTCGAAAACATTCATACGTGGCGGGATTTGAACTAGTAATAGATAGATTAAATGAAATTGAATGAATAGATAGATAATAGTTATATTAAATGAAATTAAACAAAATATCGACCATTTTCTCTTTCAAGTGTTTAACATAGTATTTGACGGTACGATTTCTAACGAGGTCCGATTCCGTCCTAGTCAGAAACCGTACTGAGGACTGAGGCTCGGAGCCGCTAGCATCACCAGTGTTTCCACTTTAATAATTTCCTTTCCCCACGTCTCAATTCTGATTTCCCCTTCCCGAGACTTTTTCCCCTCAATGACAATTTTGGCATTAGTAGTAGCCCTGTGGAGGGGGGGGGGGGGGTAATATTAGACTAAGCATGAATAAAATATAGTAGTTATAAATGTGTATATTTTGTTTATAGCCTTATCACAAATATATAAAACTTGGGGCTGTGTACTCATCTCCAATTCCAAGACAGTTTACGCACTAAGCATACACTACTTGGCTATAATGCCAAAATAGTATTTATGACCTTAAACGGAATAGAAATAAGGGTAAGTATAAGCCACCTGCACTGTTTCTTGAATACGGTTACATGCTTGTACGCGATGGTAAAAAATATAGTTCTGTAAATTTCCGCAATACTACAGGGTACATTGTTTCCATCATTTCCCCTTTTCATATCTTTCCCCTTTTCTTCCCCTCTGAACCCTAATTTCCCCTCAAAAGGAGAACTTCCCCTCAATGTGGAAACACTGAGCATCACTGTCTGTCACCACAAAACCAGAGAGAGACACACACAACTAGACAGAGATAGATAAACGCTAAGTAGGGTGACCAAACCATAAGAGGCGGTTTGAGGACTGCGCAAAGAATTGCGCGGTTTGTTATTTTTTGGTAGAAAACATTTCCATTAATATTTTAATACCAAGGGTTCAATCACCGTGCAGTAAAAAAAATGTGTGCTACAAATGAGTAGGTTTGTCAGTTGTTTGGTACCCATAGTACAAGTCGTCCTCATTGCGTGCTCCGAATGGCGTTCGGGTTATCGGAAAAATACTTAATTCATAGATGGATAGATATTTATAATTTAGGGGCTGTACATACTAAACTCAAGAACGGATAAATCCATCATAATCGTAATTCGTAAGTCTACACAGGTAACGTGCATAAGTATAATCTCATAAATAATATCATCGTGCATCATATTATTTTCAAAATTGGCCCCTACAGCCTTAAAAGAGGGCCTATAATTGTATATAGAACTTTTCGCCACGTTCACAAGCTATAAATAATAAAATAAATATCCACAGACTGATCGGGGTTCGTACCCTTAGTCTTATCACATACTTCACAAGTATTACACCATATGTGTCGACAAATATAAAAAGTTAACTAAATTTCAAGTAAGTATTCCGAATGAAAACAGCAAGTCTTAATAAAACTGAAATGTTGGCTTCTCTACTACAGGGATGGGTGATACTAAATCAATAAATGAACAGGCATGGACTCAGGGTTATTTTTTTGTTAAACTTTGATATAAATACCTTATTTCCTAACACTCCTAAACGACCCATTTGGTGTTGCGGTTGAGAGGTCGGCTGCAACACCAAGGGTTCCGGGTTCGATCCCCGGGCAGTATAAACATTTGTGTGGATGAAAATGTGTGTTTGTAATGGTCTGGGTGTTTTCTATGTATAATATGTATGTATTTACGAAAAAAAATGTATTTAAGTATATTTATCCGTTGTTTAGTACCCATAATACAGGCTTCACGCTTATCTTGGGACTAGATGGCGCTGTGTGAATGTCAGTGGATATTTATTTATTATTATTTATTATTCCTAGGCCATTACAGGCCCCGAGCCTACACGTGGCGGGTGTATAGGCCTTAGTCGTCCACGCGGGCCCAGTGCGGATAGGTCGACTACACGCACATACTTTGAATCTCTTTGCAGGCTTGCGCAGGTTATTTCACAATGATCTTCCTTCACCGTAAGAGCGTCGGATAACGTACATAAATTAGTACTCGAATTTTGAAAGTACATTGGTACGTGGCGGGATTTGAAGTCAACATCTTAAACCAATAAGCCACCGACACTTACTAATTCAATATTGCGTATAAGAATATAAAACTGTGTGCTACTTACAACCCAATCTCCTGAGGCCTGCACCTAATATAGGTGGTAGATTCGCTACTGAGTCGTCTAGGTAGGTACCCCCGCAGTGTGAAACAGGAGTGTTTTGCACTGTTGTGTTTCGAGTAAAATTACAAGGACGTTACATCTGTTGTCTCGGGTGACGGGCGCGGTGCGGCATTGATGGAGAATAATAACTGTCTATCAGTTGTTGGTCTCCTTCAATGCCGCTCTGTCATGGTCTGGCGTATCACTAACCATCATGTGAGAGGCTTGATCGTATTGTACACTTAGAACATAAAAAAATGGTTAATTGATATAAAGCAAGTTCATAATAAAAATTGGAGTTAAAAAAATCCTAAACTAATGTTAATTTTAGAATTATTTAGCTTTTAAAGTGGTTTTAAGCTAAATTAATTCGTGCTAGCCATCTAGCCAGCGCCATAGGTGTGTCAATTCTGAGTATTTGTATTCATTCGCTCTGAATACCTCTCTGTATAACCATTGAACCCGAGATTGCATCGCAGCATGCAGTCTTTAAGTTTCAATTTAAATATGTATATTATATTTTTGCATACCTAAAAAAATAATGCATACATGGGTAATTCATTAGATGTGTATGATAAGAATACTAGCTTATGCCCACAGCTTCACTCGTGTTAAATATGGGTAACAATGATTCACTTTTCGATTTAGAACACAGAGGAGAATTTGAAACAGAATAAGATTCAAATAAGCTACTGAAAACGGCATTAAAATCTCCATGTATTTTTAGCTTCCTACCTTAAAAACTGCAGAAAGTCACATATAGTAATCCGGTACCACTTTAATGTTAATGGTTTAAATTGGTAATTCAATAGTAAGAACTAGCTTTTGTCCACGGCTTCGCATGCATTATAAAGTATTATTTTATACCTCTTTTCATCCCCTTAGGGATGGATTTTATCAAAATCATTTATTAGGTGATTCCTACGTTGCAGTCGCTAAAATTAACAAAGTTTCATACAAACTTTCATCCCCTATTTTATCCCCTTGGGGGTAGAATTAATCGAAATCCTTTCTTAGCGGATGCCTACGTCATACCATCTGCCTGCATGCCAAATTTCAGCGCGATCCGTCCAGTGGTTTGGGCTGGGCGTTGATAGATCATTATGTCAGTCAGTCAGTAAGAAAGAAAACACTTTTATTTGTAACACAAATCTTGAACATAATACAAACATATACAAAAAGAAATACATGGAAAAAACTTGCATAATAATCTTATAGTATGTTGGCATATTGTGAACCAAATTGGTTGCCACTCGGCCTTATTTTCATAGCTTAGGGTAGCTATGACGCTGGTCTTCTGTGGGAACCATAATGTGGAAAAAGGACACCGGGCCTAATTTGCATCAACAATTTCGACACTAATTACCGCTCCTACATAATAAAATATAAATCCGATACATATTTTTATTACCTAATTATATCTCTTAAATATCTGTCAATCACCTCTGAGTTAAATTATTTATAAGATAAAGATGAATTGTCTAATGGTGTTGTTACCATTTAAATACTACCTATTGAACAGAAAGAATGAGTTCAAAATTTACTCATGAGACACAATAGATCATTTAACCCTTTGACCGCCAATGACGCTTAAGGCGCCAGACACAATAATTTCTATTGTGTCTGGATTCCCGGCGTTCAATGGGTTAATCGTTTAGAATGGAATTAAGCCCAAAAATACGGTCAATACAATATCGGTATGCATTTGCAATATCTGTTGCAATAAAGCTTCATACCATCTAATTGAATAAGAAAACAAAGCACTGGCAGGCAGAGCTACGGTAACCGAGCATTACTCGCTTATAATGCTGTAGTACTAGAATAACAAAGAAGGAGTTTATTTTGGTATTTCGTAGAGTTGGTAATGAAATTAAAGTATGAGCGCCGGTGGTTCAATGGTGTGGACTGTCGCTTCCTGCCGGGAGGGCTGACGTTTAATCGACACGTACCAATGGTGTTTTCGAATTTTCGAAAATATGTAGTTATCCGACGCTCTACGGTGAAGGAAAACATCGTGAGGAAACCTTCATGCACGCTGCAAGAGATTCGAAATTTGTGTGTGTAGTAGTTCAATCGCACTGGTCCGCGTGGGCGACTAAGGCCTAATCACCCTATACGGGTAGGCTCGTGCCCCTCGGTGGGGACGTTTAATGAGCTGATGATGATGATGATATGGTAAAGGCCACCTTAAACTGTCAACTGAAATGGCAACTGCCTTATTAAATCTAGAATAAAAAAATAGACCATTAATCCGAAAATGTAAAACTTATTTGCGACGTTAAAGTGTTCAGTTATTTATTTCACTTCTTTCTTGCATTTCAGCTGTACTAGAAGTATTTATAAATGTTATCCTATTAATACATAAATTTTAATCAGCCTAATTAATAATATCCCTGACATTCACACAGCGCCAATCTAGCCCCAAGTTAGACGTGAGTCTGTATTATGGGACTAAACAACAAATGATACTTAAATACATTTTATTTTGTAAATACTATATGTAATATTATACATAGAAAACACCCAGACCATTACAAACAGACATGTTCATGCACACAAATGTTTGTACTGCCCGGGGATTGAACCCGGGACCCTTGGTGCTGCAGTCGACCTCTAAACCGCAACACCAAATGGGTCGTCAAATTTGAGTCAAGGTCAATTTAGTCTTGAGTAGTGTTGCCAGGTGTCCCGAATTGCGCGGGACGTCCCGATTTTCAGGGGTCTGAGGATGTGTCCAGGTTGGGTTTATCTAACTTATTGTTACGAGCTGGGGGTTCCGGACAAATTATTGCCGAACACGAAGAATAACACGGTAACACACTTTATTAATTAACCACTATAAATTACACACAACACCAATTACACTTACACTCACACTAATCTGTCAATTAACGCATGCACTATAATCCGTAATTAACACTGCAC
Source organism: Leucinodes orbonalis (assembly GCA_019425675.1). Lineage (NCBI taxonomy): Eukaryota > Metazoa > Arthropoda > Insecta > Lepidoptera > Crambidae > Leucinodes > Leucinodes orbonalis. The sequence goes on from PQWD01003844.1 coordinate 140,067, forward strand.
ACTATAACACAACACTTAATGAATCCGTATAATGTCCGCACACACACGTTATAATCACTCGGTAACTCTTCACACTCGACGATCCCTTCGATATCGCTGTATCACTCGCTTCTTCCTTGTAGTCGCAGGTACTGCGCTCTTCGTTCGTTCTTGAGTAGAACACAAGACTGCCGGCTCACCCATCGGTCCGCCTTATTCCGGCCGCTAAGCTCGAAGCGTCGACGTTATTCTACATAGTTAAGCGAAATATCTAGAACATAGACTCTTTGCTATTTGACAATTCGCATGTCATACTCTATGGTGGACTAATTTTAATTTAATGTCATTTTAATAACGTCAATTCGTAACATTATGTACATAGATCGGATAATCGGATGCATATTTACCTAAAGTTGACCGGCGCCTTAGTATGGAAGGCACTTCTTTATCGTAAAGATTTCGGAATTGATGCATTTAATGTTCGGAATATAGAATTAAATATATTTTCATTACGTTTGTAGTGTTTTCTATTACAATATATGATTTGTATGTACATTACTTATATGGAAAAAAACCCATATTTCGGGATGAATACCATTAGCGTTTTGATTATAAATATAATTGAATGCACACAATATCCATTATGATGTTCGAAGCTTAGTAGCTAGGCATTTTATAAAAAAATAATAATAAAAAACATTTTTTTGATTAATTTTATAAATTAATATTATAATTTGATAGGTAGGTAACCCATTCGTAATTTGATTTATATCCGATTAGTTCAAAATCCCTGATCTTTTTCGAATCCCGACATTGAAAAAGACAATTCCGAAAAAAGAAGCCGTCTCCATATTTTCTTAGCCAAAAAATAAGTTTAGGTAAATATGCATCCGATTATCCGATCTATGCTTATGTATGAGGTAGTAAAAATTGACTTCAAATGTTTAGTTGCTTACTTAAACTTGGCTTAACTTCTCTTACGCAAAAACCGCTTATTGGCATAGACTGGCGGTTAAAATATTATTTTCATATTTTAATTTAGATTTTTGTTAAACCAAATCCGGAACTCGATATAATTGGATTCAACCAATTAGAAACTGACACAATACAGGCCTTTCATGAATTTTAAAGTGATCATTAAAAGCTCTTTGCCCTCTTATGGATAATTCGCAAGGGGTAGTGTTTACATAGCCTCTTATTTTACTCAAATATTAATTCCTGCTGCATACAATTAAATCGGTGGCTCAATGGTGTGGACTGTTCCTTTCCGATCGGGAGGGCGCAGGTTCAAATCCAGCCACATATGTTTTTTTTAAATCTATGGATCGGCTTTACTAAAAAGGCGATGGATACCCTACGTGTGCAATATAATAATGTGTTTAGGATGATGTTGGGACTGCCGCGATTCTGTAGCGCGTCAGGGATGTTGCTGAATATCAAACCGACGGCTTTGAAGCCATTATCCGGAAGAAAACAGCATCCTTGATGCGCAGAGTCGGGGTTAGTCCCAACGTCATCCTTAAAACTATTGCCAATAGGTTGAACTCTCCAATATGGAAGTGTTTTGTGGACCGAGTGATCACCAGTCTCAACACCGGGTGGTCATTAATAGAACTATTTTTTTTTTTCGCTTACTAACCTATTTTATTTTGATTTTTTATTTTATTTTGTGTCTTACTAACAAATCTATAGATTAAGTTGTCCTTAATAAAGATTTTTTTTCGAATTTTCGAAATCTTCGAAGGTTGCCTCCACATCGGAAGCCAACAGTCCACACCAATGAGTCACCGACGCTCATTTTAAAAATGCTCTCAGGGAATATCGTTCCTCGTACATCCTTATAAGCATGAATTTCTCTTAATTCATCTTGCCAATTTCACGGGTTCAAAACTCGGAGGAACAAGAACAAAGCTAATCCAAAACCAGTGGTGCATCCTGTCCAATAAATAAATAATAAAAAAGCCATGTTTTCCTTCACCGTAAGAGCGTCGAATAAACGTACATATTATAATTCCAAAATGTTTTAATATGTAATATTTTTTTTTATTTTTACCTGCATCAGAAGTCAATAGTCCACACCAATGTGTCACCGACGGTCATTTTAAGAGAATACCGTTCCTCTTAAATCCTTGTAAGCATGAATATCTCTTGATTAATCTTGCCAATTTCACGGGTTGAAAGCTTCATCATTCGGGAGTCAAATTTATCCAAGATCCGTGGTGCATTCTCCCAAACATCGCCTAGTCTCTTTGGACCTACACGCTAATACTAATTACTGGTGCAGCAATTACAGGTAATTTGTGGGCTCCTAGTACATGATAATATATAATTTGACTTTTAATGATGATATAAGTGTTTTATTATTATTCTTTAACTGGGTAATCATTAATTAATAATTGCACTTTATCTCTGAATTAAGTACAGGGCACCAGAATTTAAAAACCCATATATGCAACTGGGCTCGGTGGCTCAATGGTTTGGACTGTCGCCTTCCTACCGGGAGGCTGGTATCCCGACACGTACCAATGTGTTCTCGAATTTTCGAAAATATATGTACGTTATCCGACGCTCTTACGGTGAAGGAAAACATCGTGAGGAAGCCTTCATGCACGACTGCGAAGAGATTCGAAGGTTGTGTGTGAAGTCGTCCAATCCGCACTGGGCCCGCGTGGACGACTAAGGCCTAATCACTCTATACGGGAAGGCTCGTGCCCCTCGGTGGGGACGTTTAATGAGCTGATGATGATGATGATATGTATGCAACTTAAATATATAAAATAGGCATTTGATTTTACGATCAAAACAAACTTTCCGTGCTTATGATGAAATTTCTACAGGTACAGTGCAATGATATTCTGTATATAAAATTAGATACGCCATCGTACCTCAAAAACGAACCGCCGAAGAGAGTACAGTGTGTACTCTTTTGTTTAGATAAATGTATATCATCATCAGCTCATTAAACATCCCCACCGAGGGGCACGAGTCTACCCGTATAGGTAAATGTATGTGTATGTGTGCTGTCACTGCATTCGGAACACTTTTTGCGATTGTTTTGTGAGCATATCACGAATCTATACTTTTTACATCATTGGTACAGTGTGGCATTTTGTGGTCCGAATAGGTCCTGGCCTATTTTTTTTGTAACAATGTTAACTTTTTGTGTTTGAAGCTCTTTACAATAACAAGTAATTCTTGATTACAATCTGACAGTGACACATTGTAAACATTATTCAATAAAAATGTAGGCAAACACGGGAATAGCTTTAAAACTAGAAATATAAAAATTAAGGTAAGTGTATTATAATTTAAAATTCATACTTTTCTATTCAACCTATCGCAGTCCACTGCTGGACATAGGTCTTCCCCATTTTGAGCCAGATATCCCGGTCCTCCGCTTTTCACATCCATCCTCCACTGGCGACCTTTCGCAAGTCATCGGACCATCGGGCCGGAGGGCGTCCTACGCTAAGTTTGCCGCGTCGCGGTCTCCACTCCAGAACTCGACTGCTCCAACGGACATCGGTTCAGCGACATACGTGACCAGCCCACTGCCACTTCAACTTGCTGATCGGCGGGCTATGTCGGTCACTTTAGTTCTCTTACGGATTAAATCATTTCTGATCTTATCCCTTAGAGAGACCCCGGACATAGCTCGCTCCATGCTTATTTATATTGATATAATATTTGGTGTCATGTCTTCAATTTTGTTTTATTTAATGGGTAATAATTATGGAACATTCAGGGTTATTTAATCCAGCATCATCGGCATCAGGCTATAACGGTTCACTGCAGGTCACAGGCCTTCCCAACATACAGCATAGTTACTTATTGTCAGATTTTGAATAAATGACTATGTACTTTACCTCTAAACGGAAACATCTTACTTTTCAGAAGATCTGGTGATTAAGAGCTAGGAAATGACAAAAAAAATATAAACTTCCTGTTTCAGATTGTATATTACGGGAACAATAAAAACTTTTTTTAAATATAAAGCATTCTTTGCAAAAATAAAAAACAACTATTCATAGCCGAGAACATTAAGATTATTTTTATGCATTTTTCAAATTTGTAATCATTAATGTTAATATTTAATGAATTCCGTGTTTACTTGTACAAAAAACAATTAACTTCGTTTAGTTCAATTGATTAAGCCCTAGTTCAAGTAATGATTGCTTCGTTGTTGGCTTTTCCACTTAGGGAAATCATAGTTCTTTCGACATGGTGTTGACACATTTCATATCATTCATAAATTCAACATCGTTCGCTTTAGTATACTATTATTCATTTTTTAAAGCAGATAAAATAACTAAAACAATACCCAAATTAATTAACTATATACATAATTACAACAAACCGACATGCGATTGATTTTTATTCAAACAATTGATGTATTTCCAATCAGATACATTTTTAACCGTTTAATTTAATTATGAAACGTTTCATTAAATTTTTAACACACGATTAAATTGTCAAAAATTCTGATAGATTTTCAATACTACAAAATAGGTATATTAATAGCTAATTACTTATATAATAATGAATCTGTGATTATTTTAAATGATTTCTGAAAATGCAAATAAACTTTTATTCGAACGTATTAAATTCATACCAAATCATAAGATTTCAAGTTGACCTATACGTTCGAAAAACTTCATAAAAAAATTAATATCATGAAAACTAAATTTGACGTTAATTTTCTACACGATCCATTAATTAAGATTGTTCGAATCATTGTCGTGGATTAATTTCTAGGAGTTAAATTCACTCTATGTCAAGCTTTATTTCCTATCCTAAACTTTCTTTCACGGTTCAGTAAAACCATGTTCTTCAAATATCTATGCAAATTACTATCCAAGTCCTTGCTGTGATCTTTAATATGAATTATCGTCAGCTAAAGAAATTAGATGAAGAGACGTTACAAAAGTTATCAGAAGGCTCGGGACCAAGTGACAAATGCATATGTTCACTGTTGTCTCCACCTGAAGAAGAGAAAAGAGGTATACGGGCATCCATCAAAAAGGCATTTGCGTCTTTTGGCTCTGGTAAGAAGGAAAAGAGTCGGGGAGCACTTGTACAGAATGGAGCAAATATCCCACTTTCATTCACTAAAGGAAGTAAAGGTTAGTTTATTTTTCATATATCTCATTATACCGAGGGGCACGACACGAGTCTACCCGTATAGGGTGTATAGGCTCAGTGCGGATGGGCTGATTTCACGCACAAACTTTGAATCTCTTCGTAGGCGTGCGCAGGTTTCCTCACGATGTTTTACTTCACCGTACGAGCGTCGGATAAATTTACTATATAAATTCGAAAATAAGAACATTTTACCAACTGTCCTAAGCAGAAAAGTGGCACCATGTTGCACCGAATTTAACTGAAGTCGCGGGCAAGTCCTCTATAATAAGGAAAATAGGTGTACTCTTTACTTTGCTGTATGGTGGATTTCCAGGTTTTTTTCGGAATGACTTGTTGCTGTTGGCTGCAGGTGGTCTTCACAGCTTCACCGGACAATTGGCAGCGCAAATGGCTCTCAGCTCAAAAATTTATGCAACGAGCGTATGCATGTCCCAGAGTGGACACGAACCTCGGCTTAGGGCGTTGCAAGGGGGGCTGGGTATCCTAGTATACGTTTGGGGAGAAAAGCGACCGGGCACGTGCCGGTAACACGAATAGGGACTGGTCGAACCTACAGGGACTCGCGACGATGGCCCCGCCGGCGGGGACGGAATCTCGGTGTTGAAGTGTTACGTGTGTTCTGAGATGCTTTACGCACTTTGTCCGTCGATGGCAGTGATCGTATCGTTATTTCCAGGTATCTACAGCAAGAAAGAGGTGCTAAAACACAAGTCGTCGTGCGGTCGCTGTGGTTGTGATAGTGAGGATATGGTGCTGAAGCACTCTTACGCAAACATTCGTATCACGGCGCCAGACGTCTCCTCGATATGCCCCTGCCCATCTGATTGTTTGCCAGGTTTTTCTATCTATCTATTCAACCTATCGCAGTCTACTGCTGGACAAAGGCCGCCCCCATTTTGCAACAGATATCCCGGTCCTCCGCTTTTCTCATCCAGCCTCCACCAGCGACCTTTCGCAAGCCGTCCATCAGGCGGATGGCGGTCCTACGCTACGCTTGCCGAGACGCGGTCTCCACTCCAGAACTCGTCTGCTCCAACGGCCATCGGTTCTACGACATACGTGAGCCCACTGCCACTTCAACCTATGGGGCTATGTCGGTAACTTTAGTTCTTTTACGGATTAAATAATTTCTGATCTTATCCCTAAAAGACCTCGAGCATAGCTCGCTCCATTGCGCATTGAGGGACTTTGAACTTGTGAACCAATCCCACAGTCAGTGTCCATGTCTCAGCTGCTTATGTTAGTACGGGTAGGACGCAATCGACGACGTGAAGACTTGACCTAACTTTCCAGGTTTTTATTGGACGCAAATTTGAAAATGATAATAGGACTGTAAATGTGTGTCTATAGTGCAATTTTGCACAAATTCGTTCTGTTTTATGGTGGGAATTGGTTAGGTGTTAAACACCATTGGACGACCCATTTGGTGTAATGGTCGAAACGTCGGCAACTACACCAAGGGTTCCGGGTTCGATCCCCGGGCATTACAAACAATTTGTGCTCATTTGTATGTTCATACATGTATGTTTGTTTTTATTGGTCTGGGTGTTACTATGTATAATATTTATGTGTTTACAAAAAAAAGTCAGGAAATAGGTAGAATTAGCTAGTTTGCCTGTCCATAAAATATAACACACACCATCACGACAAATTAAAATATTTCTTAACCAGAAAAAGACAAGCTTCAAAACAATATCAAAGTGACTATAGAACACGTGAAAGTGGAAAAGGCAGATTTAGCTTCAAGTGGTTATAAAAATACGTTGTCTCAAGAGAGTGAGCAGAAGAACGAGTTGTCTAGTGAGGAGATCAGCTGAACTGGTGTGGAGGCTGATGGATGAAGAACGTACTGATAAGGAAACGGGTAATAACTTTTGTTGATTTCTCCATTAACTTGACAGTAAAAAAATTAGCAAGTTAGGAAGAATTTTAAGAAAATGGGGGAAGCGAGCTGTTCTAAGAGAAGACTACAACTGGGGCGTGGAGGACGGTAGGTAGACAAAGAACTAACTTATAAGGTAATGATTTGATAATTTATTCTTTATGTATTTTCTTTATGACCTTGAACTGAAATCTATTTCTTTAGACCTTAAACTTTAATGGATTAATAATATAATCGATTTGATTTATGTGTGTTTGTTCCAGAATAATCTCGGATTAAATGAAGTACGAAAGTATGCGGAAGAAAATAATTTATGCTTCTGAATTTGTATCATCACAATGAATAAAATCATTTAGATGCAAAACATCACTTTTAAATGTACCTATAATGTCCACTGCAGATCGGTAGGTGTTAAGACTACCATCCTAAGGTAAGTAGTAGGGACCAAAAGATTAAAGTGGCTTCCAAAGCACGAAGGGATTCGAGACAATATTTTTTAATCAACCATCTGATGATGATAAGAGCGTCGGTGGATCAATGATGTGGACTGTTGCCTTCCTACCGGGAGGGCTGGGGTTCAAATCCCGCCACGCACCAATGTATTTTCGAAAATATACGTACGTACGTTGTCCGACGCTCTTACAGTGAATGATAACATCGTGAGGAAACCTGCGCACGCCTGCGAAGAGATTTAAAGGTTGTGCGTGAAGTCTTCCAACTCGCACTGGGCCCGCGTGGACGACTAAGGCCTATACACCTATACGGGTAGGCTCGTGCCCCTCGTGGGGACGTTTAATGAGCTGATGATGATGATCTGATGATAGACCGTTGCTATAGCTGACGTGTGCGATCGTCAACTGAAATTGCTATCCAGTAAGCCATCGAGTTTTAACGCCAATATCTTGAGTAAACTTTGGTAAATATAATTATCAACATGTCCGGAACACTGACCGCGGCAGATTGGACTTGGGAAAATGCGAAGTGGTTGAAGAATGTTTTCACTAACAAGACTGCTCGGACTTGACGTATAATTACTGCAGTCTTTTGAAAATTGACAGCCATTTTCTGAGCAGAACTGAGTGGTCATTTTTTCATGTTAAAAGTCAGGCGGTCAGCTCTCTCACCAGGTGGTAGGCAGTGATGTAAAAAGTGTAGATTCGTGATATACTCACAAAACAATCGAAAAAGTGTTCCGAATGCAGCGACGGCACATATACACATATTTCGAATGAGCGTACATTTACCTAAACAAAAGCCTACAAACGTATTATATTTGGCGGTTAATTTTTGATTTTCTATATATACAGAATATCATTGGTAGTAAGTGATACGCCTGATGAAGAAGCAATGTTGAAGGATAATAAAAGTAGGTAGTCATTATTTTCGATCAACACTGCTTTGCGCCCGTCACTCGAGACGACAGATGTTAGGTCTCTCGTACCCGGTAATTTCACTAGCTACAGTCAATGATGTAAAAAAGTATGGATTCGTGATATGCTCACAAAACAATCGAAAAAAGTGTTCCGAATGCAGTGACAGCACACATACACATATTTGGAATGAGCGTACACTTACCGTGTACGCTCATTCCAAATGAGCGTGCAGTCCACTGCTGGAAATAGGTCTCCCATTTTGTGCAAGATATTCCAATCCTGCGCCTTCCTCATCCAGACTACAGCCTTCCGCAAGTCGTCGGTCGATCGGTTCGGCGTCCTATGTCCTTGTCAAGACGCAGTCTCTTCTTCAGAACTCGTCGGTTGCACCAATCATCACCATGGCTTTTGCTGAGTGGTATACCTGTTCTGTGTCTTTAGATTTAAGTTTTTATGTTTAAGGTAATATTGTGTTACTCCGATGAGCTTTATTGCCTACGATATATATTAAAAATAAAATATATATAGCCCTGTTTCTTCAGACATCCCGTTGAACGTGTACGAAGAAAAAACAATTTTGCAGGAACAGGATAGACAGACAGACAGACTTGACGAATCTATAAGGGTTCCGTTTTTTGCCATTTAGCTACGGAACCCTTAAAACGACGAAACACTTGGCTTGCCCCTCTGATAAAAAGCACCAGGATACACGATATATTTTTATCAAACAGCTATCCAACATCCACGCACCGCGTTTTTATAAGTTTTCACCTTACGTAATCCGCGAAAACGTCCGTATAGTATGAAACACAATATTCGCGAAGTTTGTTCCAATTTTTCAATGGATTCCATATTATATTGCTAACCTTATTTGGAGAAAAGTAATGAAGCCTTGCAAATGAACTCAAGTATTTATTGAGTAGAATTCGTATGTTTTTTGGGATATATGAGATGTTTTTATTGTTAGTAAAAAAGCCTTCGATTGAAAAGCGGACTCAATTTCTATAGTTTTTCCCGCGATGATATACCAGTAGATGAATTGAGAGCAAATCTGACAGTATCATCATCGTCAGCTCATTAAACGTCCCCACCGAGGAGCACGAGCCTACCCGTATAGGATTAGCCTTAGTCGTCCACCGGCGGATTGGACGACTTCACACACAACCTTCGAATCTCTTCGCAGGTGTGCATGAAGGTTTCCTCACGATGTTTCCTTCACCGAAGAGCGTGGCGGTAACGTACATATATTTTCAAAAATTCGAAAATACATTGTACGTGTCGGGATTTGAACCTCAGCCCTCCCGGTGGTAGGCGACAGTCCACACCATTGAGCCACCGGCATTCTTCTCTTCTGACAGTATTGTCGCATCTAAATCCAAATATGGATAACTACGCGGTATTCCAAACGCCTAGCCATATTCAAAAGCAACCCTACATTAGAGATTGGATTTCGCAAAATCTTGCATGAGCATATTTCCTAAGGTATCTCGAACAATGTGGTGTAAAGACAACCCAGTTGGTACAATGGTTCAGACGTCGGCTACTAAGTGCACCAAGGTTTCTAGGTTCGTTTGCCGGGCAGTACAAACATTTGTGTGCATGAACATGTCTAATTGTATTGGTCTAGGTGTTTTCTATGTATAATACGTATGTATATACAAAAATATACTGTTATTCATAAATATTTCAATGTTTAAATTGTCTAATGTACATAGTTACGTAAACATGTTCTAACATTTAAGTGTCGCCATCTTTGATTTGAAGACAATGTTAATAGTTGGTCGTTAAGCTTCTGGTTAGTATTAGCTTTTCGTATATTTTATGAAATCACTGTATTATATTAAACTAAGTTGTCAAATGGCTTATGCTTGTATTGAAATATTTTGTAACAATTGTATCGAAATGTAATAGTCTTAATATAACATTTATTCAAACGGAAGTGGTGCAGTGGCGCCACCTTTACGAATACTTTTGTTGATTATTGAGTAAAGTTATAATGTTGACTTCCGATGAAAGGGTATAAATAACTGATTGTAAGCATGCAGTTGCTGAATTCCCCGCAACGCCCTAAGCCGAGGTTCGAGTCCCGTTCGGGACGCCCTTAGGCTCGTTGTGTAAATATTTAGGCTGAGAGCCATCTCGCTCGCCACTTGCCCGGTGAAGCTGTAAAGGCCATCTGCGGCCAACAGCAGTAGTCAGTTCGAAAAAAAAAAAAAAAAAAAAAAAAAAAAAAAAAAAAAAAAAAAAACAGTTGCTGAATTCTCTTGTAAAGTGTGAAAGATTAAACATCTCTTGTGGAAACTGTTTTATACACACTATCAATACATATATGTCTGTTGTTTAATACCTACCTATACTAAATGCTTAGTTTGGGACTAGATGGCGCTGTGTGCGTAATCAAAGACGTAATTAAACCAGCTCCAATCTAGTGCGTATTTTTTCAGATTTTCCTATGTACGGATAGGATATTAATATGCGTCTGATGCTTACCTAAAGCTTTAAAGACATTGCATAGTGCACAAACCACAGATAACGACATGCTGACATTTTGAAACTTTGTAAACGTCAATAGAAGTTTGCCGACAAACAAAACAGTTAAAGAGAGCCCGACAAACATGTGGTTGGAAAGTTTTTAATCTATAGATAACGTGGAATTGTGTATTGATTGTTATTGGAGATTGGATAAGCTTTAAGTTTTACACGATAGGGCCCGTCCGCTCGACCGGAGTGATATTACTGCCTCCATTTGTGACGTATAAAAATTCCGGGTGGAGTCTCGATGACAACAAAAGTGAGCCAAATTGCTAGTTTTTGTGTATAAATTTAAGAAACTTGACTAGCATCTGTCAATAGGGCCGAGGAAAAGGCTCGCGTAGTAATGTGGGCAAGAAACGAAGTGTTACATTCAACAAGGTGGGGGTATCATTTACCATCAGGCGATGGATACATAACTCTATTTCGAGATAGTTTTATGTTAACATTTTATATTCAATTCGACTAAACGATTGTGCGAATAGATTGATGAATATTCGAAAAAATCGACCGTCGATTAAGAGATATTCAATGAATCGTTCAATGACGAGTAGCGTAGTAGTCAAGATCAAGCAGCGTTTGTCAACAAAAAGTTGTTTCGCACAAAACTCTATTCGCACAATCGTTCCATCAATATTCAATTCAAAAATCATTCAATTATAAGTACTCACGACCTCACACCAGTTACAATTTTTGAGTCCTAACTTTTGCTTTCTACCATGGCAATTGCAGAATGCTCTGAATAAACTTCGACCCTCTGTTTAAGGGAAGTGAGGAAAATAGAAAAAAAAACCTATCTAACTGTCTGTCCCTTCAACAATCTCTACCTAAGAAAACACGTTGGATCGTCCCTCCGTTTTCCCATGAAAGAAGAACAAACAAACAGACAAATTTTCCCAATTATAAGCATAATACCTACTTCTGCACTTTGACATCATAATGATACAAAGTTTTTCTTTGAAATCACTAGAACAAGCGACGGGATCAAATTACCACCACGCCTACATTCTGAATTTCCGAAACCACACAGCTTATCAATATTGTGATCAAAGACAAATGGTACTTATGATTACGCACAAATCACGTCAGTGTAATGTGGCTTTAAATATCTATTTTGTAGACAAATCTTACGAAATAAATGCATGGCGCCCCATCCATCACGTTTCAAAGCCTTCATACAGATAGATTGATGTTCCAATAATAGTTTGGTATAATAATTGATTACAAGGCCAAGGGCTGCCCAGACTACCCGGTATAACATTTTTTATATGTTCAGCAAATTGTTTGGTAAATCAGCCAGCGTAACCTATTCACGCAGCAATGCTTTGGAGAGAATGGGTCTGAACCTTAGATAAGCAATAAACTAACCATATGCACAATCTCACTCAAAAAGTGTCCGCGGCAAAATTATGCCCATCGCGTCGGTTGGGCAAAATTTTCATTAATAATCACGTCGCTCGCTACATGTCAAAGTGACATAGTAGTATGCTCTAGCTTTTGATTTTGTCCCTCTTAAATTGAGCTTACATAGCAAGGGAACGGAACCCGGAACTTTTGCGGTGATAGCCTAGTTCTTGATTATTACACCAGATTGTAAATGGTGATCAGGTTAGATTTTGTTTTGTCATTTAGTGATGGTAACTGACAGGTTTACCTGCACATGACAAATGCAGGATTGAAGGAAACTAATAAAAGTAGATACTCGCAGTACAAGATTATAGAGAGAACCCATTTTAGGGTATTAGATTCAAACAGACATGTTCATTTGTGTGCATGAACATGTCTGTTTGTAATGGTCTGAGTGTTTTCTATGTATAATATGTATGTATTTACAAACAAAAAAATATATAAGTATGTTTATCCATTGTTTAGTACCCATAATACAGGCTTCACGCTTAACTTGGGGCTAGATGGCGCTGTGTGAATGTCAGTGGATATTTATTTAATTTATATTATTATATGGGTTTTGGGGGCTATTCAGACTTATGGAGTCACATTCTACCTAGAAAATATCTTTTGTTACTCGCTCCCCTTTTAGAGTTCGTTCAAAAGTTGGGCGCTTTTTAGTATTTTAAGGTATTTTATTGTCGGTAATTTCTTCCTTTCTTCTTCTTTTCTATAACACTGGTATTTAGAGCGTCGGTGGCTCAGTGGTGTGAACTGTCGCCTTTTACCGGAAGGGCTGAGGTTCAAATCCCGACACGTACCAATGTATTTTCAAATTTCCGAAAATATATGTACGTTATCCGACGCTCTTACGGTGAAGGAAAACATCGTGAGGAAACCTTCATGCACGCCTGCGAAGAAATTCAAAGGTTGTGCGTGAAGTCGTCCAATCCGCACTGGGCCCGCGTGGACGACTAAGGCCTAATCACCCTACACGTAGTAGGCTCGTGCCCCTCGTGGGACGTTTAATGAGCTGATGATGATGATGGTATTTCACGGGTCATTTTCACGGTGGACTACCTAGACGATTCAGTATCGAGTCTACCACCTAGTTATAATAATGTCATGATTTGACATCGTTCTAAATACGTAGTATATATATTATAAGGCGAAAGTCTTGTCAGTAATATCGGTATTAATAAAGTCTTATGACCAAGAAAACCTAGGCTAACCACGTTGCATACAAAAGAGGGGAATTTTTATTCCCTCCCTAATTACCTCTTTAAGGTCACGGTTGAATAAAAAATATAATTTCCACGCTCATTCAAAACAGTAAATATCACTGTGAGATGGTTTTGCCATAATGTATAGGATTGATCAATTAGTTTAAAATCACTCTATGAGCAACAGTTGATCTGAGCCAATTACTTGACAATGTGACAAAACTGTTACTAAAATGACATGCACACACCACACACACACATTTATATACAAACACACACACTTATAACATACGTACACCACAACAAACGCTCGCAAAGCACACACTTACAGAATATATACACACACACAATCATTTTTTACACATACGTACATACACAACTCATAGCGCACCAGTTTAATACGTAAAATACCTTAAGTGTTTTTTAATGTTTGTAAAGAATATTATGTATTGTAATATTAAATTATTCATTCATATAAAATGTATAATTGTAGTTAAAAAGAGCTGAGTCACCTGGCATAGGCATATACTTGCTTAAAAGGTGACTTAGACCTTCATTAATAAACAGTTAACTTTCTTTAAATGACAATAAATGTTTCTTTATGTTTTTTGACAATGCTCTTCCCAACTGTAAATTTGGTTCCTTTTTCTTTTTCCTTTTAATACCGCCAGGTACTGTATTTAAGAATTTTTTATATTATATGTACGGTACCGTTTACGACTAAGGCCTATACACCGTTTACGGGTAGGCTCGTCACCCTCGGTGGGGACGTTTAATGAGTTGATGATGATGACATAGAAACCACCAAAACCAATACAAACATACATGTTTGTGCACGGGGATCGAATCCGAAATCCTTGGTGTAGCAGGCGACCTTTCAACCATTACCACACGGGTCGTCCCATATATGTATATGGTCATTTTAATGGTAGAATAGCCGTAATGGTCGGCCATAGCCGGCTGGCTATCGGCCACTTAAGTGGAACTGACCATTTTCCGCCACCGCTTGCATTTAATTAATACTCGGACCTTTTGTCATGGTATTCTGGATACTCTAAGACGCAGTGGGAGGTCGCTACAGACGTCCGTAGAGTCGATGTGATTTATAAAAAGCAAAATATAAAACTTTTAGCAAATTCATCATCATCAGCTCATTAAACGTCCCCACCGTTAGTCGTCCACACGGGCCCAGTGCGAATTGGACGACTTCACACACAACCTTCGAATCTCTTCGCAGGTGTGCATGAAGGTTTCCTCACGATGTTTTCCTTCACCGTAAGAGCGTCAGATAACGTAGTTTTAGCAAATTAGCAATGAATTAATAATTAATGTACAATTTTGAAGTCTGTGCCAAGAAAAGCAAACAACATGACTGTAATTTACCACATTACAGATATTTGTTAAGTTTAAAGTTCATTTTTTAGAGTTCCGTAGCCAAATGGCAAAAAACGGAACCCTTATAGATTTGTCAAGTCTGTCTGTCTGTCCGTCCGCCTTTATGTCACACCCTTCTTTCTCCGAAACTATAAACACTAAACTATTCAAACTTTGTAAGTATGTAGATGTATTCTGTAAACCGCTTTAAGGCTTTGACAAGAAACTAGAAAAAAAATCGAAAATATTTTATTATTTGCTGCTGCGGAACCCTGCACAGATGAGTCCGGTTCACGCTTGGCCAATTTTTTCTCTCTTCAATCTGTCGCAGTCCACTGCTGAACATAGGTCTTTAACCGAAATATCCCAGACCTCCGCTGTACTCATCCAGCCAGTGATCAAACACGTCAAGAGTGAACAATGTTTTCTTCGCGCAAACTTTTTACAAAAGTTTAGTGCGTAAGCGACTCCACACCCCGCCCTGTCCCTCCCAGCCTCTTCCTATATAACAGACGATCCTACAGGACTGCATCCAGTCGCGGCTAGTCACAGGTGAGTGTTACACACGCTATTGTAGTCTTCGATATATGTTATGTCAGAAACATACTATTCTCGTAGTAATTTGAAAAAATATTTGTGATGTTTTTTTTTTTTTAAAAAATTCTGTGTGACAGCAGACATTTATTCTAGGATTGTTATTAAATATAAGGTATGTTGTTTTTTAAGAGAAATTTAATAACAGGCGAAGAAAGTTTTATTTTTCGCTATTTATAAATAAAATAATACAATAGTTACTTTATAGAAGGTGTTCATAGCTCGGTTTATAGTAGTGAGATAAATGACAAAATTACTAAAATTTAGTTCACACAGATAATGATATTAATTTTAAAATAAAATAAAAACCAGACTGATAAAAATACCCACTGACAAGAGCAAAGTATGCTCTACCATTCAATTATAAGAAATATTAATATAACTTTATTTCTCTCATCACAAAACAATTAGTATATAAGTTCAAGAAACAGAAAAAACCTTAAATTTTTTTTCTATGTTATTAGTGTACAGGACGGTCTGGACGCTCACCTGATGGTAAGTGATACGCCTGACCATGACAGAGCGGCATTGAAGGAGACCAACAAGTGATAAACAGTTATTATCCTCCATCAATGCCGCACTGCGCCCGTCACCCGAGACAACAGATGTTAGGTCCCTTATACCCGGTAATTTCACTAGCTACAGTGCCCTAATCCCGAAACATAAAAGTGCATAACACTCCTGTTTCACGGGACGATATCTGTCACTGCGGTGGTTCCTCCTAGACGACTTAGTACGAGTCTACCACCTAGTGACGATATCTGGCACTGCGTGGTACTACCTAGACGACTCAGTATCGAGTCTCACCTAGACGATATCTGGCACTGCGGTGGTACCTACCTAGACGACTCAGTACCGAGTCTACCACCTAGTGGACGATATCTGGCACTGCGGTGGTACCTACCTAGGCGACTCAGTATCGAGTCTACCACCTAGTAATTATTTATTGTTTTAATGCAAACAATAAATATTTTTTAAAATTGCAGGCGAGAGAAAAACAATAAATAATAACACCATATGTACTAGCTATATAGGTACATTTCAATAGTTAAGTCTATCGAAAAGGTATTCAGGATTTGTTGTTTCCGCCTGCCTAATATAATAATACCTTAAAAAGTATAAAATGTTTGCATTATATGGTAGAGGGAGTTTTGCCCTTTTCAGTGGGTACTGTAAGCAGTCGGGTTTTTATTTTTAAATCATTATTTTTAATTTCAGACGTTTTAGTTAACTAATAGACATAAGTGCAGAGAGCTCAGTGCACTGTGTTTTCTATTTCCAAAAATTAACACTTCAAAGTCTTATTTCGCAACCGAAGCGTTTCTATCGATAAATGGTTTTAAAACACTTATACTATTTATTTATGAAAGACCTATTCAACGATACCTCTCTTGATGGATATGGAAAAAAATGTTTTTTTCAAACTTACGAAATGGCTTTCAAAATTCTCCATTTTGAATTATTAGGGTTCCATTTGGCCAAAGCCAAATGACAAAAAACGGAACCCTTATAGATTCGTTAAGTCTGTCTGCCTGTCTGTCCGTTCGTATGTCACGCCCGCTTTTCACCGAAACTATAAATACTACACTATCCAAGCTTTATAAGTATATGCATTCCGTGAACCACTATCAGATTTTGACAATAAACTTGAAAAATAATTAATATATTTTGGGGTTCCCCATACATTGAACTGAAACTCAACATTTTTTTCATCGTACCCCTCCGTTTGGGGTATCAATGTATATAGTTTGAAAAATGATATAGAGATTTCTAATATTATTTTTTTATAAATTGAATAGTTTACGTGAGAGGCACTTCCAAGTGAAAAAATTGTGTGTCCCCCCTCCCCTCTAATTTCTAAACTATGGGGTTGATAAAATAAAAAAAATGATGTACAGTACCATAAAATCTAACAACGAAATCTAGTTTGGATGATTTCTGGTGTGTAGTTTTTTTTATACGTCATAAACGGTAAACCACTATACTTCATATTAAAGCTGTAGTAGGTGCTTAAGTAAAAAAAACTTTGTTTTATGTTACTTGCTGCTGTGGAACCCTCCATATGCGATTCCGACTCGCGCTTGGCCAATTTTTATTATACTCTCAATGTACCCAGTGACACTCACGCTATGAAGACAAATCCAATGACATTTCATATGTTAAAATTGGCCAATCCGTTTAGGCTTAGGAGGAACCATAGAAATCTACATATGAAAATGAAAAGTATTTATTCAGTTTAGGTCCTTAAAGAACATTTATGAATGTCAAATGAAGCTACCACTGGTTCGGGAGGTAGTTTTCCACTGAGAAGAAACCAGCAAGAAACTCGGTAGTTACAAGTTATGTATGTTATGTGTGTAGATTTAATATTCTTCCTACAAGCGTATGTATGTATATGTATACGCTTGAAAAACATAACCCTCATTCGGCAAGTCGGATAAAAACGAATCGTTACAACCCGTTTTAAACTGCGGTCGGCACACGTCTTTGCCTATCGGTGCATAATTTAGGAGTATTAAAGCTTCGGAGCTTTACGAATAAAGAAAGACCCAGTGGAGCTCATTATCAACAAAAGCTAACAAAGACGCATTATTAAAACATTTAAGCACATACCATTTGCGTGTATGTGTGTGTTTGTTTTCTATCAAGTTTCAATGAACCAGTCCCAAAACTAAGGTAAGGCACAAGCTTTGATGTATAAATTGGTCCTTAATCCAATGGGCCCACGTAAGCTGGTAAGGAATGGAAGTGTTTAAGATTGAAGCACACACAAATTCAGTCCGTAAGTTAAATTCTAGATGTCACTTATTTTTATATTCTGCATGACGTTGTTAAGATTTTTCTTAATTACTATTAGGTCTCTACTTTCCAAGAAACACATTCTGATACTTTTATTAGAAACCGTGGTTTTATTTATTTTAAACCTTTTTCTTAGTTTTTGGGACACTGTTCAGGTAGGATTTTAGGTTTCCGTCGCAAAAACGGAACTCTTATAGATTCGTCATATCTGTCCGTATGTGTTTTACTATTAGCACTACACTGTTAAAACTTTGTATCTGAATGTATTCTGTTAAACGCTATCAGTTTATGGCAAGAAACTTGAAAACCGAGTAAGCCGGAGCTATCAACCCCATAGTTAAGAAGTTAGAGGGGGGGGGAGATACACTTTTTTCAACTTAGGAAGTGTCTCACGCGCAAACATTCAATTTTTAAAAATTGGTATTAGAAACCTGAACACCATTTTTCAAGATCTACACATTGATACCCCACACGTGGGGGTTCGGTGAAAAAAATTTTTATAGTTTCATTTCAATGTATGGGGAACCCCAAAATATATTTATTTTTTACCAAGAAATTAAAACCTAATAGCGGTTCACAGAATACATATACTTACAAAGATTGAATAGTGTAGTGCTTACAGTTTTGTAGAAAAAAGAGTGTGACATACGGATAGACAGACAGACAGACTTGGCGAAGCTATAAGGGTTCCGTTTTTTGCCATTTGGATACGGAACCCCAAAAATTGCGGTACGTAGCGTCCGCGGCGGTTACGCCCGTTCGGGCAGGCGGGAGCGTGCCTATTACGAATATCACCATTGCACCCGTGCGAAGCAAGGGCGGGTTGCTATTTTAAAATTTGTTATTGAACAATTATCCTGCCATAATGAAACGTACACATCTGACAAGATTTATAACGACATCTCTTGTATTTGTTTTCAATTCCGAGATGGCGTTTCTTTATACATCCATAATAACTAGGAAAGCATTCTTACTTATTCAAATAGTAATATTGCTTGTTGTTTTTAAATTAAAATGGAAGGTCAAAGTGCAATTAATCAAATAATGCAACCACACAAAACGACGGACGATTTTTATGGTCCATCTGCAGTATTTACACGTCATCATCATCAGCTCATTAAACGTTCCCACCGAGAGGCACGGATCTACCCGTATAGGGTGTCTAGGCCTTAGTCGTCCACGCGGACACAGTGTGGGTTGGATGACTTCACGCACAACCTTTGAATCTCTTCGCAGGCGTACGCAGGTTCCCTCACTATGTTTTCCTTCACCGTAACAGCGTCGGATTAACGTACATATAATTTCGAAAATTCGTAAACATATTGGCACATGGCAGGATTTGAACCTCAGCCCTTCCGGTAGAAGGGCAACAGTCCACACCATTGAGCCACCGACGCTCTATTTCCACGTATTACTTTACAATACAGTTACAATAACGCTGAACCGATTATGCTGAAAACTTATGAAGGTATAACTTAGACGATTCAGTATAGACAGGCTTCACGCTTAACTTGGGGCTATATGGCGCTGTGTGAATGCCAGTGGATATTTATTTAAAAAATCCTAAACATTTTTCTTCCTTACTTTTCTCAAGTTCTTTATGGACCTAAATTGAATAAATACTTTTTAAATTGAACAGCTAGCATGTGAACCCGAGTCTGTTAGTTACTAAACATTAAATACGACCCCGATCTAGGACAACGAGGGAGTGGTCAAAATTACCTAATAACAATTGCTTCAGGGTAAGTAATCATATGATGTATTTTTGGCAGTAGGCGAGGCGGTCATATATTAATAAAGTTTATTGTTACAGTTACATTTATCATCATCTTCAGCTCATTAAACTTCCCCACCGAGGGGCACGAGCCTACCCGTATAGGGTGATTAGGCCTTAGTCGTCCACGCGGGCCCAGTGCGGGTTGGACGACTTCACAAAAACAACTTTCGAATCTCTTCGCAGGCGTGCATGAAGGTTTCCTCACGATGTTTTCCTTCACCGTAAGAGCGTCGGATAATGTATATATATTTTCGAAAATTCGAAAACACATTGGTACGTGTCGGGATTTGAACCTCAGCCCTCCCGGTAGGAAGGCGACAGTCAACACCATTGAGCCACCGACGCTCTAAATATCTGAATACGATTAAGGTTAAAGAAAGTTTAAGTTTGTTTTAGGTTGGCGTATCACTTACTTCCAGGCCTACCAACACAAAAAAGGTTCTTGATTAAAAAGCCGCCACAAGATCACCAAATTCTTTTGTCCAGTCCTTTATAACTTTCAGGTGTAATTGGCTAATATTGTCAATTACCAAACTTAAGACAGGTCGGCGCTGACAAAACGTTTGTATTTGTAACTTTTTAGCCGACGACTAGGTTGATTGGCACAACTCGGACAAAACATTAAACGTATTAAGAGTTTCTCACGAAGGCAGACGAATTGTTTAATCGGCATTAACTTGTTTAAGCTCTTGCAAATTAAATTATCTATATTATTTGGGATACAATGTTAGAGTTCAGTAATTGTAATGTCAAGACTTCTTATCTAATTATTATGACGACCCATGGGTCGCCTTACACTACTAGATGCAGTGTATATATATGTATTTACAAAAAATATCTAAGTATGTTTATCATGTTGCGTACGTATGCGAAGAAATTTAATGGTTGTACGTAAAGTCGGCCGCACCGCACTGGGTCCGCGTGGCCGACTAAAGCATATACTCCCGCCACGGGTAGGCACGTGCCCTAAAGTAGAGACGTTTAATTAGCTGATGGTAAAAGCTTCACGCTTAATTTGTTGCTGGATAGCGCTGTATGAATGTCAGTGGATATCTATTTTATTTATAAAATATGATTAAAGCTTTCAACAAAGCGGACAAAGAAATGTTCCCACACAGCTAAGAAATGCACTCCAACATTTATCCGTCTAAAATCAAAGTGCACGATATTGCCTACGGTTTATATGGCACCCTGCTGGTACTCGGCACCCCGGGGCGTTATACCCTCGCCCTCTATTCAACGCTGGACGACAAAATTAATTGGACAATATGGGCAAGGGCTTGATAAAATGCTTTGACGCTTTTATTAACACCTTTTGAGGAACGGTTCGCTTTAACTTCCTGTTTATAATAAGGTATTTAATAAAATACGACGAAAGATCTAAAAATAGGTATAAGAATTTCAAAGTAGGAATAGGGGTTAATTTAGAAATTACAAATGCGACGAGAAAATGGTCAGTAAACAAATATATTCGTATTTAACGTTTATGAATCTATTATCTACATATAAATAAAATTGGAGTGTCTGTTTGTAATATTGAATAACAATTTTTATTATTCGTACATTTGAATAAATATACGGTACATACACCAAAATATTTTTTTTAAATATTTGTCTGTCAGTCTGTTTGTACCGGATAACCTTGAAACGGCGCGGGACCAATTTGGAAAGTGCTTTTTTGGCAGGTAGCTGATTTATTAACATAGGCTACTTTATTTTAAAATAAACTTTTTATGACATATAAACTAATGTTGTACCCACAGAGATCCGAATATACAATTAGACTGGACAAGCCGCCAAGTTTATAGGCAGTCCCAGTGTATGCTCGTTGAGCTTACATTTGACGCACTTTAAACGCGGCTTGCCCCATCTCCTGTATTGGGAAATCTGTGGTTGTACCGCACGGACCGTGCGCTTTTTAGGTTTATATGTTTAACTGCGAGTGTATACCGCGGGGCTAGTAACTTCATCATCATCATCAGCTCATTAAACGTTCCCATCGAGGGGCACGAGCCTACCCGTATAGGATGGTTAGTCCTTAGTCGTCCACGCGGGCCCCGTGCGGATTGGACGACTTCACGCACAACCTTTGAATCTCTTCGCAGGCGTGCATAAAGGTTCCCTCACGATGGTTTCCTTCACCGTAAGAGCGTCGGATAACGTACATATATTTTCGAAAATTCGAAAACACATCGGTACCACCGACACACCATTGAGCCACCGACGCTCAAATGCTAGTAACTTAATAAAAATATAAATCATATCGCTGGTTGGAAATGTCTGATAACATTATTTTATAAGGTTGACTTACAAACGTTAGTTAATCATTTTAATAATAAAACATGGATAATAGACTACGAAATTTCCAACATGCTACGACATACGTAGCATTATCTACGAAACCCATGAGTAATATACTACGAAAATCGTAGATGACGTCGTAGAGAAATCGTAGTCATTGCTACACGTACCCGTACATATTTCATTCTGTACTTTAAGTTTGTGATTACTTTATTGAAGTTTTTAATTTTAGTAACTTTTTTGTTACGTCATCGGTTGCTCAATCACACCGTCGGCCAAATAATACCTGATGCGAATCTTCTCAAATGTGGTTAGCAGTAACTTTTTAAGGGTGAATAATTCAAGAAAAAAAATGTTATGAAAGTAATTTTAAAATATTTCAGCCTTTTAAATGGCGCATTATTTTAATTTTCGGTTACATACCTATTCAGGGCAAGTACTTAATGCAAGTTTTACGTTAAATCTTATTTTAATTGTTTCAGGTCGGCCATTTTTAACGAGTAACAGCCTGTCAGGTTTGTCTAAAATGGCGCCCGTTTCCCGCGTATCCATCTTGTTTGTGGTGGCCGTACTATTCGTGGATTGCTGCTATACGGCCACGGTAAGAAAATGTATAGGTGTTTATGAAATTCCTTGCACTGTCAAAGATAAAAAAAAAATTGAGCTACAACGCGCGTTTCATTCTCAACAGATAAGAAACTTTTTTGTTAAATTAGTAGTTTTAATCACGCTGTCATCAAGCTGTCAATAAATCGACCGGCCTATAATTTTCTAATGCCCTGCACAGGTCTTCCCACGGGGCATGGCTATTGGGAAATTGGGCCGTAAACTACCACGCGTATCCGTAGTGGATTGGTGTTGGAACCATCCTGCCGGCTTCAACTTAGCCAGGCCTAACGAATTAATGTTCTTTCACTGGACTGGAGAAAATATGATAGTTGCTTAATACTGCCCATCTCATCCTCATGGAGAAATCATGCTCTGTACTTGTGTAATTTGACAGTTCGTCGTTCGATATTAAATTTCTTAACGTTGGCAGTTCAGACTTTACTTATATTTTCCTAAATTTAAAAAATATTTTTGCGTTGACTACTAATATATAGCCTGTTTCCCGAATCATAACGTTGTTCAACATGATGAATGAAGCCGTACTATCTTGAGAACTTTTTAGCTAAACTTTTCCTTAGTAAAAGCCCGTACATTAGTTTGACGTAAGACGGCGCTGGTTAGAAAACACAGGCAACTTTTAGCAAACAATCAGTCAATTGGGTCCTCCCTACTTAAGACTTCTATAATAGAAGTCTTTGGTTGCTACTTTAAGGAGACAGTTCCAGTATTGTGATACCTGCAAGTATTCGTCACTCAGTGGCGTCCACGTAACGGAAAATGAAGCGTAGGCCGACGCCAACCAAACGGACGGATAACCTGGTCAAGGTGGCGGGAAGCAAATGGATGTCAACAACTAGGATTCGGCCCACGGAAAATCATTAGAGGAGGCCTTCGTTTAGCAGTCGACATATTAAGCTGTAATGATGATGACGATGAATGAGTACTTTTACGACCTTAAAAAGCAACAGGGAAAAGGAAATTCTGGGCTGTAGGAAGGGTGTTTTTTGCCTCCGGGAACCTCAGTCTTTGTTTTTCTAAGTATCTATAGGGTATCTCAGTCTTTCGGTTTTCTAAAGGTTTATGATGTTTAACGTACCATCAGGTAAATCACGAGCAATACCTACTTTAATAGAATGAAAATAACTGACCTGCTTCACATTACCCTTATAAGTGAAATCGAGAAGACTGTATCTATTTTTATGTTATAAATATACAGAACGGTCTATTTTTATGTTATAAATATACAGAACGGTCTCATGTGATGGTAAGTGCTACGCCTGACCATGACAGAACGGCATTGAGGGTGACCAACAACTGATATACAGTTATTATCCTCCATCAATGCCGCACTGCGCCCGTCACCCGAGACAACAGATGTTAGGTCTCTTATACCTGATAATTTCACTAGCTAGTGCCCTCATTCCGAAACACAAAAGTGCATAACACTGCTGTTTCATGGGACGATACCTGGCACTGCGGTGGTACCTACCTAGACGACTCAGTTTCGAGTCTACCACCTAGTAAAATCTTTAAAAGGGAATAAAACTGAATAAATATGATCATAACAGACTAATTATGTGATTCCAGATCCCGCGAAACTTCGACCCTCGGCTGACGGAAGAAATTGTCATGACTCCAAAAAAGAGACCCTTTTGTAATGCGTTCACAGGTAATAATGCTTTAGCTTTAGTTTAATAAATAATTATCCACTGACATTCACACAGCGCCATCTAGCCCCAATTAAGCGTGAAGCCTGTATTATGGGTACTAAACACCGGATATACTTTTTTGTAAATATATTCCTACATATTATACATAGAAACAACAAGACCATCACAAACAGACATGTTCATGCACACAAATGTTTGTAATGCATGGGATTCGAACCCGGAACCCTTGGTGTAGTAGCCGACTTCTCGACCGCTACACCAAATGGGTCATCAAATCTTTAGTTAAAACTTTACTAGATGGTAATACGGAGTCGTCGAGGTAGATATCCACTGCAGTGTTAGACAAACAATGAGTATGTTTATTGTTTACGAGTATCTAAGGATCAGCAAGTTGAAGTGCAGGCAGTGGGCTGGTCACCTATGTCGCAGAACCGATGGCCGTTGGAGCAGACGAGTTCTGGAGTGGAGACCGCGTCTTGGCAAGCGTAGCGTAGGACGCCCTCCGGCCCGATGGACCGACGACTTGCGAAAGGTCGCTGGTGGAAGCTGGATGAGAAAAGCGGATGACCGGAAGGTCTGCCGCAAAATGGGGAAGACCTATGTCCAGCAGTGGACTGCAATTGGTTGAAGAGAAGAGTATCTAAGACCGCAGTGCCATTTATGGTTTTGTTGCCGTTAAATACAATGCTTAAAGTCAAAAGTATTAACTAGACATGGCCAGTAGCAAGGGCGGATCCAGGTTAGGCGCCAGGAGGGGGTCACATAGTAGTAGTCAAGTTAAGAACTTATAAGGTATTTTGTTAATGTACGTTAGTATAGTACTTAAAATAATTCAGGGGGTCATGATCCCCATGACCCTTCCCCTGGATCCGCCGTTGGCAAGTGGCCACTGGCTGCGGGATTGGTTCATAAGTTTAAAATCACCAACGGGCTATAGAGTGAGCTTTGCTCAATGTTTCTCATAAAGATAAAATCAGAAAATAACTGTAGTTATCCGTAAGAGAACTAGGTTAAAGCTTGCCGGATCATCAAATTGAAGTGGCAGTGGGCTAGTCACATGTGTCACAGAACTGATGACCTGGATCATCATCATCAGCTCATTATACGTTCCCACCGAGGGACACGAGCCTACCTGTAGTCGTCCACGTGGGCCCAGTGGGGATTGGTCGACTTCACGCACAACCTTTGAAACTCTTCACAGGCGTGCGCAAGTTTCCTCAATATGTTTTCTTCACCGTAAGAGCGTCGGATAAACGTACATATTTTCGAAAATACGAAAAGACATTGGTACGTGGCGGGATTTGAACCTGCGTACTCCAGATCGGAAGGCAACAGTCCACACTATTGTCTCTGGCGGCCAAAGGGCTAATTTAGCGTTTATGATTTCAGGATGTGGTCGCAAGAGGTCCCAAGCAGCACCTGGGATGCCAGTACAAGATATCATGAGGCAACGGCAGGTAAAAACACTGACGCTCTTTTAATATCTTTAGTTATTAAAAAACTAAATGTTTATTTATTAATTACCAGCTATTCCCCGAGTTATAATATCGCGCCTTTTATACTATAGGGGCACATCTCAAAAAATAGCATTTTTGAGTTTTACTTATAAACGGGCCCAAAATCAACACATCTACATAACACTTGATAGAAAGAGTTAGAACGTGCAATAAAGCTGTAAAAACGTAGTTTATGCCATTTTCATATTTCCGAGTAAAGTGGCATACTATTAAAATGCTGGGATAAACTAAATATGCGATAAGTAATTCATAACTAACGGACATACTCCTATAATATTCTATTATTTTGCTATTAATGTTTTAATTAATTTATGACTGTTTTTGTAAAAACAGAAGCGCTCAAAAATCTTTAAACGCGTTTTCCCAACAACCATGTTTTTCGAATTGTGCCCCTATAATATGAAAGGTGCGATATATTCTCCGGCAGTAAAAATAACGTAAACTCGCTTCTTTAAGTCAGGCGACGCACAGCCCCCGTTCGATAAAACGTTGCTTAATTTTTTAAAATAAAAGGTATTGTCTATGATAAAAGTATCGTATGTTTTTCTTTATTACATCAATTACTTGCTACAAATAGTCCCGGTCAAATCCATCCAGCCGTTTCAGAGATTACCCGGAACAAACTAGTCTACTAGGTGGTAGACTCGATACTGAGTCGTCTAGGTAGGTAACACTCCTGGTGTTATGCACTTTTGTGTTTCGGGATGAGGGAACTGTAGCTAGTGAAATTAGTTGTGCGGCATTGATGGAGGATAATAACTGTCTGTCAGTTGTTGGTCTCCTTTAATGCCGCTCTGTCATGGTCTGGCGTATCACTTACCATCAGGAGAGCGTCCAGACCGTCCTGTACACTTATACATAAAAAGAAACAGGCAGACAAAAGTTAAAAAAATGATATTTTGGCATATGTACCGTGTATATTCATATGCATGAAGAAAAACATTGCTTATCCAATATAACAAACAGATACTCCAATTTTATTTTTATGTAATAGAAATAGATTAAGATGTAATAAACGTCATAGTGATCATTCCAGAATCCCATTAGAATCAATTCGGTATTCTCCACCATCCGCAATAAAATATCAAACCTTATTTTTATAAAAGCGCACCCTATTTTATATGTCGTTTCATTGCTAACTCTTGTTTATTTGCAAAAGTGTATTTTTAAATACACTGAAACCAATAAATATTAGGTCAATTGATGATAGTGAGCAATGACGTCACATATCATTAATCTCATACAAAATATATGAAAACGTTCCTTTTGGACAGTTCGTAAAAAGTGCGTCAACGATTAGTGGTGTCGAATACACAATTCAACTATAAGCTACCCAATTACAAGCTATTAAAAAGTGTTTATTTTGACTTGCAGTTTGTCGACGACGACACCCTGAACTCGTTTTTGGACTCTGAAAATGCAATTGAGGAACTATCCCGGCAAATACTGTCCGAGGCGAAGCTCTGGGAGGCAATCCAAGAAGCCAGTGCGGAAATCGCGAGACGAAAGCAGAAGGAAATCAATTACAACCAGTAAACAACCAATTTAGATTGAAAATAAATATGTTTTAGCGCCATCTACGAGTATCTTTTAGAAACTTGTAAGTAGCATGCTTCTAAAGTGTGTATACTGTATACGTTGGCAGATGGCACTACTGAGTATGAAATGAAGGAATTTAAATGGTAGCTAAAACATAATTTATTTTCTCATAATATGGAGGAACTATTAAATGTAATGACGAAAAACGAAAATGGCTGGATTTTAGATTGGCCGTAGCGTTCTAGCTCAAAATTATTAACAATTAATCTATGAAAGGCTGTTAGGTTGTTTTGTCGAAGTGACTTGATGTTGATTACCAAACTTTTCGATTGATTTTCCTTAAATATTTTTGTTTTAATTTGAGCACTTAAAACTTCGTATTTAAGTGTCGCTTATTTATAAACAGAAGGCGATCATATTTTGTTAAAATAATGTTTGAAATCACTGAATATTTTCTTTCATACATATAAAAATATACATATTTTTCGTAATTTAAGTCTAGGGGGTGACATAGTAACTTTATAAGTAGGTAAATAATTATATAGTTTTGAATACTATAGTCTTCAAAATATCTATTACTTGTATTTATTATTATTCCACGCTCTATTTTAAATATTTTCAAAGAATTTCGTATGTCAAGTATTTACTTTTAAGTGTCGCAGTTTATAATAAAGTTAGAAACAAAGTTTGTTCGTAATTTTAGTCTTAAGCGTTTTAAGATATAAATTAAATATTATAAATGTTTCAAATGTGATTAAAAGATTTTCACAATGGATACCAAAGGGATTTTATTTTTTCAGTTTTAAACAATTATTACCTTAGAAATATATTTAACTTTTTATTATAATATAACTACAAACATAGATTTTAAGTCTTACCAGCCATAAAGACGTAAAATCCGTAGATCTTTTTGACAATTTAGCCTTTATTTTTGTATCTTTAATGTGCTCTATGAGTTTAACATTTTAAAAAGACATAGTATAATAGAAATTACATTATGTAACAATTATAATTATTAATAATAGCTTGGCGTGGCCATTTTGATTTGAATTACATATTTTTTCTTTGATTAAACATTTCATGCCAGTGACTCTTCCAGCACTGTCAACTTAATGATAAACTATTTTTGATTTTTTTTATCAGCCAGATATAACATAAAAATTAACAAATATGATTAACAATGGACTCTCAAACTTCCTGACATGCAGCCTAGATTTACAAAACTTAAGCATCATAGACCATCAGATGGTTGCTTGGTACTTCTTCGTAGGGGTATGACTTGAAGTCGTTGGGCAGATTTGCGAACCATGGCTCTTGTGCCTTCATCATGTAGACTGGGACTTTGTCTGGCACTTCTTTCAACTCTTGAGGGTTGGTCCACACCTGTTGAAGAATGAAATCTTTTTATTAAGGTGGCCCTAACTCCGTTAGATAATTATAAAATACACCATGAGACAATTCCTTCTATTATACAAATACCATTTTGAACCATTAACATTAAGGTTGTACCTGAATACCATTTTTTATTTATTTATTTTATAATTTACGTTACACAAACATGACAAAAACAATACATATGGAAAAAAAACTACAAAGGCACAGCTTATAGAAATGAGATTTCATCCAGCAGACCGAAATGAAAGATTTAAACTGCACAGTTCACCCTACCGACCAACGGTTCTACGCACTGTGCTCTGCCAACGGCCACTTCATCATGCTAATCCTGTGGACTATGTCGGTCACTTTAGTTCTACGGATATGCTCGTTCCGGATCTTATCGCGTAGGGAAACGGCTTACATAGCCCTCTCCAAATGGAAAGGGCTATACCAACATAGAAATAAATAAAATCAAGTACCCACCCTCTCAGGACCCCTCTTCCTCCTCAGATAGTTAAAGCAGCAGGATCTGAAGTGCCTGGTCCCGCACGCTGACGTACACTCGCTCCCGCAGGAATCACACGAAATGCCTGCAGCCCAGAGTGTGCTGCCTGAGGAGGAAAGTTAATTCTTAGATAGTATATACAGCGTCATTTAGCCCCAAACTATGACGAAACTAGTAGCTTGTGAATTAGCGTTGGCTCATTTGATGTGGACCGTTGCCTTCCGATCTGAAAGGTGAAAGTTTAAACCCCGCCACGTACCAATGTATTTTCGAAATTATATGAACATTTATCCGTCGCTCTTCGTTAAAGGAAAACATCGTGTGGAATTCAAAGAGATTCAAACGCATTAAGATGATTCAAAGAGATTCAAAGGATGTGCGTGAAGTCGGCCAATCCGCACTGGGCCCGTGTCGACGACTAAGCAGGCTCGTGCCCTAAGGTGGGGACATTTAATGGTGACGATGATATTTATAGGGCTGAATAGTGTATGGTAACGACTAGCGCGTCATGAAATGAAATGAAATGAAAATATATTTATTCAATTTGGGTCCATAAAAACACTTATGAATGTTCCCATAATACAATCTCAATAAGAAAATAATCAAATTAAATTGCGTAAAAAAAAAACTTTCGAAAACTATACAGAAACAATAAAAACGTAATAAATTTAATAATGGTGCAGACGTGGAATCAACATATCCAACAATCCTTATCTTTTAAGTAATCTTCTAATCATAATAACCTTTTCATTAAAGTGGTTTAATATGATTTGCTTACGCACTTAAGTTCGTTGTTTTAATTTAAAGTGAGCATCATTTGCGCCACAATCTGTAAAGGCTAGCAAAAAAACCATCTGAAAAAAACCTTAGTAAATAAAGAACAGATGAAAGCTCGAAGTAACTTCTAAAATACGTACCGAATAAATTAGATAAAAATATTAAGCAACGAATTGACAAAAACAACATTGTTCAATTAAAAGTGAAAACCTATTTAGAGTAAGAAAATAAGTTGTAATAAAGTCAGTAGGTAGGTAATGTTAAAGATCCTACAGAAAGAAAGCCAACTTAGGTACTAAAATACACATTTCATTGTACATGCTTGAATACAATTTTAATAGTAGCCAGATTAACAGTGTATATAATTTTATATGTCTACTTAAATATGAAAAGGTCAAACAATCAACACAGTTCATGCTAACTAATGGAGCCACTATGTGTCTAACTCTGTCATTTGTTTACTTTTTACCTGGCTCAAAATCCTCTGGAGCAGTTGCCTCTTTTTTGTGTTTTCTTGAATCGGCGTGCGACCATGTCGCTACCGTAAAAAATAAAATCAATTATTTGAAAACTGATTGATTGACATTTTTAACGATGTAAAACATAAGGGTTAATTCAATAAAAAAGTCTTGGAACACATTTATTTTTGATATCTTTTCAATGATGAATGATCATTAAAAAATATCATCGGCATCATTAAAAATTTAATAAAAGTCTTTATTACTTAACTAAGCACTATGTATTTTAAAATAAATTGAACTTGGATTTCCACTCACTCAAATATATAATGATATTTTGTACATCATGTAAAAAATAAGCTTAAAATGAGAATAAAATTGTGTCCCCAATAACTTTTTAAAATGATATAAAAAAAATTGGTGCAGTATAACAATTCCGTAAAATTGTTTTTGTAACATTAAATTCGTATTTAATTATTGAATGTGTAACAAACAATTATATTTATTTATATTAATAAATTCTAAAACAACTTACCAATAAGCATCAATGAAACAACAGCCGCTATTTTGAACATTTTGAATTTATAAAGTAAACTGTCGAGTTTCCCGCCAACTGCCAAGATGGCGCTCGTCGAGCAGCTGATGTTGGAATGGCTATCAAAGGGAAGAAGAGCTTTTTATATGGGAGAAAGTTTGTTTAGTTATTACGCGTGGATGCTCAAGTAAAGGGGTCGATGTATAATTTATTTAAAGGGATCTTATAGCGAAAACGAAGCGTTGTCGAGTGGTGGGAAATTCTTAAGTTGTTATTTAAGTCTACCGCTGAGGGCCACTGGAAGCAAAGGCTTCAAGCTGCATTTATGATAATAAAAACACTTAGTGAATTGCGCATTTATTTGTTTCTTTATTTCTCAGCCTTCGAGGAACAACTACTTTTTCTTTAATTTTAACGTTCTTCAAGGTTAATAAACATTTAAAAAATATATTAAAACAACAATAAGTATAAGAGAGTTTAAAATATTTCGGCTGACTTCCCTTCTGGTGTTACATTTACAGAAGAAACATTCGTTGGATCGGCAAGCTGCAGTACCTATTAGTGGAGGGAACCTAAAAGTGCCAAGTCAAGTGTCAAGCGTAGTGTAGGATCTCCCCCTCTAGCTCAGTGCCAGATTAAGACAGCGCGGGACCTGTAGCAAATTTTATCATGGGCCCCTGGTTTTATTTCCAGTTCCCTGGTTTACTTTAGCGTGCAAGATATTTTATGGTTCTTTAATTTTTATTTATTTTGTTGCGTTTAAACAGGTGTTCTGGGCCTGTCAATTTGTGGGGATCGTAGCATTTGTTACTCTTACTATATGGCTAATCCAGCACTGCAGTCTAGATATTAGGCCTTTAACATCTCCGTGCAGTGCGCATGCGCTACCAAACAGCATGGAACTGTCGATAGGTCGGTGGCTTGCGAATAGGTACCTTTCCAAGATAGTAGCCGGGAATATAAAGGAAATAGTATTGCAAAGGGACATCAAAACAACATCGGTTCCGGCCTAAGTGTGAAAAAGCGCCTAATAAAAACAGCTGTGTGAATATCTTTAATCATTGACGGAGGAGATCAGGCATTAGGTGCTATTGTTTCTGTTGACGACCATATGGTGTAGTGGTTTGAGACGTCGGCTACTACAACAAGGGTTCCGGGTTCGATCTCCGGGAGTACAAACAGTTTTGTGCATGAACATTGTCTATTTGTAATGGTCTGGGTGTTTTCTATGTATAATGTGTATGTATTTACAAATATTATATATATATATATATATATATATATATATATATATATATATATATATGTATATATATATAGTATATATGTATATATAATATATATATATATATATATAAGTATGTTTATCGTTGTAGTACCCTAATCCAGGCTCACGCTGAACTTGGGGCTAGATGGCGCTGTGTGTATCGGTGGATATATTTATTCTGACACCTTAAGTTTCAATGGAATTCAAAGGGTTAAACAAATAGCTGTCCTTATAAAAGCGAAAGTATGAGTTTGTATGTATGTGTTAACCTAGCTAATTAAACATCATTATCAGCCTATACGGCCCACTGCAGGGCACAGGCCTTCCGCCAGTTAGCTATAAAAAGACCCACCGTGAAAAACCTGAAGCGATTGTAATATTGTCATAGCCACGGAACGCACTGCGGGGCATAGCTAACTAGTAATTTATTAATCAATTTCAAATAATTTATACATCGAATTTAAGTATCCATTACATCTACGCAGTTTCTACATTGAATTTTATTTATATCAACATCATATTCCATGGTAGATTTGAAGTTTTCCTATAAAAATGTTAAAATAGCCGCGCGTGACTGGGATGCGCGAGCGTAAATCTATTGCGTCTTTCAAAATTGGGTATCAACATGGTTTAAATAAAACTCTTATTATTTTAGAACTATGCCAACTTAAAATAAGAGTAGTATGGTTGTTAACGCACACATACTTATGTGTTGCTTTCCTACACTAGCAATGTATGCCAACTTGCTAACATGATTTCCATCTCAGTCAAAGAGTCGCGTATCGAGTTACATTGGAACGTTCTTTTCGTATCTGTGTAATAAGGCTATTACTTCAAACAACACATCAATAAATCATTGTATCATAGATAGAGTAGATAAAACATTTATTTGTACACTGAAACACAAACAAATTAATAACAATACAAAAATTACGCAATTCATTACAATAACATACAAAACACATACGAAAAGGAAGAAAACGAAAAAAATACATAGAAAGCATGCAATACAATCAAATTTAACAACACCAATGCAAAATGAAACTAAAAAAATATATATAAAATACAAAATATCCCAGAAGGCTGTGTGTGTGTGTGTGTGTCGCAACAGTACAAAAAGGCCATATCTCGCAAAATGATTCACTGAAAGCAAACCGCTGATTTTCAGTTACAGCCTCAGCCGTTGCGCGGGACGAGACTGCAGTGCTGTATTATTAAAATGGACAAAGTCCATACGGATAATATTTAAAAATTATAATAATAAATGTATAAATCAGTATCCAGTTGTAATTTGTGATTAATAATAATAATTCGCACTGGGCCCGCGTGGACGACTAAGGCCTATACACCCTAAAGGGCAACTTATGCCCCTCGGTGGGGACATAAAATGAGCTGTTGATGATATGGCTTACGATTATTCTTACAATAAATCAATATTTGACAAAAAAACTAGGTCTAAATGTGTTATAAATTTGTTGAAAAACAATTAATATGCCAGCTATATGTGAGTTTAAAAACAAGTCTCAAAGCCATAAGAACAGAGAAATATTGGTGTGCTTCAAGCTGATTACAGCTTTGAAACTTTAGTTTCGGAGTTAGAGCTATAGCTTGATGAGGATTATGGCTTGAAGTCGAGCTGTAATCCTCACCTCTGGTGCACGCAAACCTATCGAACTGGTTTAGGTTTAAAAAATAGCCATGAAATATTCGCAACGATATGCCAAATTTGAGAAATAGTCCTCAAGAGGTTCCTCAATAATGATTACGATATATATTTTTTAATATATATCGTAATAATATATATCGTAAAAACCTTAAAAATTAAATATAATATTTAATTTTTAAGGTTTTTAGGGTGTAATATATTTTAGTTATCTTCTTTTAATTATTAAGTATATTTTCGATTGATTACTTAATTTAAATAAAGTTTTTTAATATGTACATAGAAACACCCATACCAATACAACATGTTTATGCACAACATGCTACATACACAAATGTTTGCCCTGCCCGGGGATCGCATCCGGAACCCCAGTCAGGCTTGGTGTTAGTAGCCGACTTCTCAACCATTACACCAAATAGTCGTAAAACATATTTAAACTTAAATTTCGCTCATGTATTCGGGGTAACGGTCCCTTTTCTTGGTTACTAAGCAGAATATTATTTTACGTTCCTGTGGATGATAATATAATTTATACGTCTTTCTATTGTTTTCAGCTCTACCTTGAAACAGCGAAGTCTCATATAAATTTCGCCAGCTTTCCGAAAAATTGTTACAAATAGTGAAAATTTGCGGAATACTCGATAGAACTTCCACCAGGGGATGAAACTAGGGAGTTTAGAAGGGGGTTCAGAATTAGAAAAACAATAGCCTATAGTTACTCTCCATTCCTTTCACTATATCTACGTAAAAATTGACTCTTCGACTTTCCGTTTTACCATGACGGACAATCAAACAACACCACTTTCACACTTATTATATTAGATTGATTAAATAAAATCACATTTTGTTTAAGTTAAAATTCATTTAATAATAAAAATATGAGACATCATATTGCTAGCAAACCTAAAACCAAAAAAGATATAGGAAGACAGCAATTATAAATCAATATTTAATAATTATACTTCTGAAATTAACCATACAAATTGGATTATATAACTAGTTGAGGTTTAGTCCGCTTCTAAGAATAGAAATGACCTAAATAGCAAATTTTTAGAATATAACTAAATAAAACTTAAAATGTTCTAAGTTGTTTCAACCAATCAAAAATTAGATGACCGCCGATTAGTAGTAGTTACCAATGAAAGTTTAAATATTTTATAAAAATCGGTCTATAGCGATTTCTAGTGTGTGATATATTGCTTTTAATATTTCTTTCAAAAATGTTGAATTAATTCAAGATTTGAAAATTTCAAAAAGCATGCTTTTAGGGTGAACAATGTTTAAAAGCAAGCTTTCGGTTATTTAACCTTTTGAACGCCAGAAATCCAAACACAGAATGGAAAATCTATTGTTTCTTACGTTGTCATTGACGTTCAAAGGGTTAAGTACTTAAATTTGAGAATACAAGCTTTTAAGTATGCTTCTTACAACAAAAACAGTCATCAGAACTTCCATCAGGTCACTTTCATTTTTAATTGTTTAATTAATTCTATTATTGATAAAAGTAAACAGTAACTTTTTACAAATTACACAAGATCAATTTGATACAGGGTGGTTTATTTTGTAATATAAATCGAGAGACATACCTAGAGGCTAGTGAAATTACCGGGTATATGGGACTTAACATATGTTGTCTCGGGTGTCGGGCGCAGTGCGGCGTTGATGGAGAATAATAACTGTTTATCAGTTGTTGGTCTCCATCACTGCCGCTCTGTCATAGTCAGGCGTATCACTTACCATCAGGTGAACATCCTGACCGACTTGTTCACTTCGTAACAAAAGAGGTATATTGCAACCTCATATTTAACACGTAATTTATTATAATATAATCAATTATAAATTATAAACAAAACACTGTTACCAAATATGAAATAACTTATTAAAAAAGTCCAGATATCTGTGTGATATTAGTTTGTGTGGATATTTGCTAAGGTTTGTTCTATTGTCTGTTTCTTTGTAGAATATTAAATCAAAATAAATAAATATCCACTGACATTCACACAGCGCCATCTAGCCCCCAAGTTAAGCGTGAAGCCTGTGCAGGACGGCCACAACATCGCTTCACCAGCGCAGTAGTTATAGTATATAAATAAGGCAACGTGACAACTACAGATAGAACATTGTGTACATAGATAATAATTTAAATATAATAAACTTACCTTTTCGATTAATATATAGTTAGATAATAGATAAATAGTAAATATGCACATGTATAACGACACTATGTATAGAAATAAAACATACGGAAACGATGGCCTAAACTTATTACCCAATAGGAATAAGTAGACAATACAATCAGTAATATGTATAACAGCCCGTATATAAGGCTGTAACTGATTGTTGGACGTACATGTTTAGAATAAGGTACCCTATGTAAAGTATATATGAATAAATGGGCAACCTAGGGTAAACACTGGACACACAACATGTACACAACACGTCTCGACTTGTCGAGATGTGACCTTGACTCATTACACGACACGTGTAAGGGAGGACAGGGATGCACCTATAGGTTAGACCGGGATAGTAGTATGACTTCCCTACGGTAACGCCGGGAAAGGGGGTCTCTACTATCCCCATCCCTGTCCATCAACTCAGGCCATCCCCGTCAGATTGACATATGCACTCGCTCCACTAGCCACTAGTTGCGAGACTAGGAAAATGAATATAAGAAAGCATAAAAGTGATCGAATTATTACCGCTTCCGATTACCGCTTCCGACTACCGCTTACTCGACTACGATCGCTGAAGGAATACTGCTGAAGCTGAAACATTACAAGAACACCTGAAAACAATACAGTCCACAGTATAGCTTGCCACATAGTCACGTTGCCCGAAATTAATCGCCGACCTTCTTATTTCTCTGAACGACTTCCTTACACCTCTGTACGCAATCCAGCACACACGTGCGGGGACGTCACCGTCACCGACCATCGAGACAACGGACCCCCCGCACATCTGGTTCCTTCGAGCCGGATCTCGTACAGAAGACAGCAGAGAAGAAAGAAGAAGATGCCGTCACCAGATCGACGAAGGGAAAATCGCGAGTTTCCGCGTCAGAAGCAACGACATCGGGAATAGAACACACCGTGCCCACAGTCATGGACACAACCACGACCAGCATGGCCACGGAAATGGGGCCATTGCGAGGGGAACAGCCTGCAGATCGATCGTCAAGAGATCGCCGGCGCTATCGGGCCAGCGTCGCCGACGCGCGTCTGACGGCGCCACCGCGCGCCTATCATCGCCACGGCCGAGCACGGCCGCCCGCCACGAAGAAGAACACGTTCACCGACGGGTTCGAGGACTACGTCAACGGCATCACAACGACGCAGAAGACTATCAGGGCAAAGGCGGAATATCTACAGATCCAAGCGGAGCTCGGCTGTGAAAATGGCGTCGTTGGAAGCGGAATACATAGTGAAGACGACATAGACACGGTCGTCGACGAAACTGGCCAGTGCGAACGGGTCGACCACTGGCTGGACAACAGTAGGAGTCACATGGTCGTGACTACCGAAGATAGAAGAAAACTGCCGGCTACCGCCAGCGCGCCGCCGCCGCCACCGCGCCGACGGCAACCGTAAACTTGAAGATGGACGCGTGGCCGGTGGAGAAGAGGGAGAAGATGGTGCCGTCCACGGGGAAGAAAGAACTCTGCACGTCGGGACAAGCCCAACAGTGGGACGAGCGATGCCAGATCCATACAAGTTCTCACGGTGGGAACGGCTCGTCCGCACAACGGCTAGAGTACTGCAATTCATACATCTCCTACGAAGACCGAAAAAACAAATATTATTCGCAAAAAACAAGCCCAACAAGCAAGATGACCCGTCATGGGGAAAACAGTACGCCACACGACGTGCGAATGTACACAAGGAAGATGTACATAAGGAAGACAAGTACATGAAAATTGAAACATCAATGCTCGTGGAAGCCGAACACATTATAATTCGGGCCAGTCAACAAGATAGCTTCCCACAAGACATAGAAGATGTACTACGGGGACGTCAGGTCAGCCGACAAAGCAAATTGAAGAATCTGGCGCTCGAAATGAACAAGGGACTACTATGTATAAAGTCCCGCATAGAAGCGATCGATGGGATATCGGAAGACAACAAGAGGCCGGCCATACTGGACGGGCGACATCATACGACGCGACTGTATATCGCCCACATCCATACTCGCGGCCATCATCAGGGCGTGGAAGCCACCGTCAACCAGTGCCGACAACGGTTTCACATCCTACACCTCCGACCCACGACAAAGAAAATAGTGCGAGAGTGTGTACAGTGCCGAAGAAGACATACGAAGCCATCGGAACCGCCCACGGGTGACCATCCGCCCAGCCGACTCGCCCATCACCAACGACCGTTCTCGTACACCGGGGTGGACTACTTTGGACCGTTGTACGTGACGGTAGGGCGGGCCACCCACAAGCGATACGTGGCCCTCTTCACCTGCCTCACCACTAGGGCAGTGCACCTCGAGCTGGCGACATCACTCACCACCGACTCGGCGGTGATGGCTCTGCGACGATTCATCGCACGACGCGGGTGCCCACGGGAGATCAACTCCGACAACGGGACCAACCTGCACGGCGCGGAGCGCGAGCTGAGGCGAGCGATCGACAGTGCCACCGAAATAGAAGCCAGCAAACGCCGTATAGTGTGGAGATTCATACCGCCGAGCGCGCCATTCATGGGCGGCGCGTGGGAAAGACTAGTGCGTACAGTGAAAACGGCTCTAGCCGCGGTGATGAACGGACAAGTGACGAACGACGAAGTGCTAGTGACCATACTAAGTGAAGTGGAGTTTACAGTGAACAGTCGACCGCTGACTCACGTCCCGGTGGATCCCAACGATCCGGAGACGTTGACACCCAACCACTTCATCCTGCTGGGGGCCGCCCACGAGCCCGCTATGGGGCCTACAGAAGAGCGCGACCTGCTCAACAAGAAACATTGGCGGGCCTCCCAGCGCATAGCGGACATGTTCTGGTCACGCTGGGTACGTGAATACCTCCCCGAACTCCAATGCCGGCGGGAGCCCCACGGGAAGGGCCCAGCACTGAAGATAGATGACATGGTCATCGTTGTAGACAGCACTCTGCCACGGAACACATGGCCGCTGGGCAGAGTGGTCGCCGTGTACCCGGGACTCGATGGTGTAGTACGAGCGGCGGACGTGCTGACCAAGGCGGGAGTCCTGCGGCGGCCTACGAAGAAGCTGGTGAACCTGCAAATAGAAGAGATAGCGGCCGTCCCTCCTACTGAATGATGTGTCGCCGGCTGAGCTCCGACACACGGCGGGAGAATGTGCAGGACGGCCACAACATCGCTTCACCAGCGCAGTAGTTATAGTATATAAATAAGGCAACGTGACAACTACAGATAGAACATTGTGTACATAGATAATAATTTAAATATAATAAACTTACCTTTTCGATTAATATATAGATAGATAATAGATAGAATAAATATGCACATGTATAACGACACTATGTATAGAAATAAAACATACGGAAACGATGGCCTAAACTTATTACCCAATAGGAATAAGTAGACAATACAATCAGTAATATGTATAACAGCCCGTATATAAGGCTGTAACTGATTGTTGGACGTACATGTTTAGAATAAGGTACCCTATGTAAAGTATATATGAATAAATGGGCAACCTAGGGTAAACACTGGACACACAACATGTACACAACACGTCTCGACTTGTCGAGATGTGACCTTGACTCATTACACGACACGTGTAAGGGAGGACAGGGATGCACCTATAGGTTAGACCGGGATAGTAGTATGACTTCCCTACGGTAACGCCGGGAAAGGGGGTCTCTACTATCCCCATCCCTGTCCATCAACTCAGGCCATCCCCGTCAGATTGACATATGCACTCGCTCCACTAGCCACTAGTTGCGAGACTAGGAAAATGAATATAAGAAAGCATAAAAGTGATCGAATTATTACCGCTTACCGCTTCCGATTACCGCTTCCGACTACCGCTTACTCGACTACGATCGCTGAAGGAATACTGCTGAAGCCTGAAACATTACAAGAACACCTGAAAACAATACAGTCCACAGTATAGCTTGCTACATAGTCACGTTGCCCGAAATTAATCGCCGACCTTCTTATTTCTCTGAACGACTTCCTTACACCTCTGTACGCAATCCAGCACACACGTGCGGGGACGTCACCGCTCACCGACCATCGAGACAACGGACCCCCGCACAAAGCCTGTATTATGGGTACTAAACAACGGATAAACATACTTATATACATTTTGGAAGAAATAAACCCAGACCGTTACAAACGGACATGATCATGCACACAAATGTTTGTACTGCCCGGGGATCGAACCCGGAACCCTAGGTGTTGCAGCCGACGTCTCAACCGCAACACCAAATGCAGCTATAATATGTCCATCGGTTCCCCACCCTGTATAAGTCACTACTTAGTCATTCAATACGTTACATTACATTGCTTAACAATATCACTAGTGTAGCCATGTAAAAAAAATAAAAATCCAACATTGTTGCCCTAACAAGGTTTATTTTTAATTTTCTAATCTTAAAATTACTTAATATTAAGTCAAAACTTAAACTATTCGGCCAAAGACCATGCCATCAAAAAAAGGTTAACACGGCTGACGATTCATTTCACACATTGCAAATGTCCGATATATACGACAGGTGTCATAAAAACACATAACTGCTGTCATTTATATGCGACAAGGTACGCCACTTATCCCATATAATTGACATAACACAAACTACAACCCTACAAGTATCTCAGTTATTGATATCTTGTCCTGTGCCACTTAAGACACTAATGTCACAATATACGCGTCACAAACTACTCATCCAAACGTATTTTTCTTGGCCTTGCCTTGAAATGACGTAGTGTATATTTAACGGTCACATATATACGACATCTGTAGCTTATATACGTAAAATTTTAGATCCTTTTGCAACCCCAGAAGCATCTCGGTCTTGATATTTTCTTTTAGTGCTTATTTATCAATCTAAACATGTGTCGCATATATATGACAACACTCATTTATATACGATAAAGTCGCTTATGTAGACACTAGTAGTTTAAATACAACAAATGTTTATACGACACAACAAGGACACATGTCGCTTATATACGACATCCATCGTTATTGGCCTTCGTGTCCTTCTCGTACCTCCTAGAATGCAATACCAGCTTGTTCCGCGTCATGAACCAATTCTTGCATACGTCACACTCGAATCGCCAATCCATTTTAGGTGCATCACCAGATTGGCAAGATATGAGATTACATATGAGACCAATGTCACATTTAAGCGTCACAAAGTCAAAGTCAAAGTCAAAACATTTTATTTCAAATTAGGCTTACAAAAAGCACTTATGACACACACACTACGAAACACAGAAATATCTTTGTCTTGCTCTTATTGTCTCACTTGAACTTAAGTAGTGTACGTTATAACTTTCTCACCAATATACGACATCTGTCGCTTATATACGACAAATTTAAAGTTACAATCTACAACCCCCTAAGCATCTCGATCTTGGACTTTTTGTCCTTCTAGCCCTTATTTTGCAATCTGAACATGTGCCGCAAATATACGACGTGTCGCTTATATACAATACGTTTTAAACCAAAATTACGTCGGTCTTAGCTTTTTCGTAATTATTTAACTAGTATCACATATGTTAGACACATGTCTTATATTTAAGACGTCACTTATATACGACATCCATCGTTACAATCCCAGCAGCATCTCGTTCTTTGCCTTCTTGTCCTTCTCGTGCCTCCTAGAGTGCAATACCAGCTTGCTCCGCGTCATGAACCGCTTCTTGCATACTTCGCACTCGTACCGTCTATCGCCTATATGCATTTTCAGGTGCATAACTAAATTGTCCTTCTACGAAGGACATATGAAACCAATGTCACATGTAAGCGTCACACACTGCGAAACACATCTGTGGCTTATATACGACAAATTAAAAGTCACAATCTACAACCCCAAAATCATCTCGATCTTGGGCTTTTTGTCCTTCTGGCCCTTATTTTGCTATCTGAGCGTGTGTCGCACATATACGACGTGTCGCTTATATATGACACATTTTAAACCAAGATTATGTCGGTCTTAGGCTTTTCAGTTCGTCTAGGGCTTATTTTCCAATTATTAAACAAATGTCACATATGTAAGACACATGTCGTATATTTACGACAAATGTCACTTATATACGACATCCATCGTTACAATCCCACTTAGGCTTTTCAGTCCGTCTAGGGCATTTTTCGCAATTATTAAACAATTGTCACATATGTAAGACAAGTGTCACTTATATAAGACATCCATCGTTACAATCCCAGCAGCATCTCGTTCTTCGCCTTCTTGTCCTTCTCGTGCCTCCTAGAGTGCAATACCAGCTTGCTCCGCGTCATGAACCGCTTCTTGCATACTTCGCACTCGTACCGCCTATCGCCTATATGCATTTTCAGGTGCATCACCAAATTGTTCTTTTGTGTGAAACTCTTCGCGCATATTTCGCACGTGTGCGGTTTGATGCCTCTGTGTGCCTTCTCGTGGCGGTCGAGATCCGCCTTCCTGTAGAAGGAGGAGCCGCATTCTGTACAGTTGAAGTTCTTTATGCCTGGAACATTTTGGGAAAGCATATTAATTCGGAAATAACTTGGTTTTTTTTACTAGTAACCGATTTTTTTCGAATGTGAACGTTTAGGAAAGTTTATTTGTGAGCTAATACCAAATTTCGGTGTTTTCAATAGAAAGAAAGGGAGAAACAGTTGATTAATAAACTGATACCGTAGATTAATAGAGCGTCGGTGGCTCAATGGTGTACTGTTGTCCTACGGGGAGGGCTGAGGTGCTAATCCCGACACGTACCAATGTGTTTTCCAATTTTCGAAATTACATGTACGTTATCTGACGCTCTTACGGTGAAGGAAAACATCGTGAGGAAACCTTCATGCACGCCTGCGAAGAGATTCGAAGGTTGTGTGTGAAGTCGTCCAATCCGCACTGGGCCCGCGTGGACGACTAGGCCTAATCACCCGCCACGGGTAGGCTCGTGTACCTCGGTGGGGATAGGCCATAGTCGTCCACACAGACCCAGTGTGGACTGTCCAACTTCACGCAGAACCTTTGAATCTCTTTGCGTGCGCAGGTTTCCCCACGATGTTTTCCTTCACATGTTCATGCACACAAATGTTTGTACTGCCCGGTGATCGAACCCAGAACCCTTGGAGTAGCAGCCGACGTCTCAACAGCAACACCAAATGGGTCGTCAATATGCACTGCTTATTTGCATACATGGAGTCATCATCATCATCATCAGCTCATTAAACGTCCCCACGAGGGGCACGAGCCTACCCGTATACGGTGATTAGGCCTTAGTCGTCCACGCGGCCAGTGCGGATTGGACGACTTCACACACAACCTTCGAATCTCTTCGCAGGCGTGCATGAAGGTTTCCTCACGATGTTTCCTTCACCGTAAGAGCGTACATGATACATGGAGTGGCATACTGATAATTATGAAAAATTAGCATACTGACCTTGATGCTGTAGCTGATGAATACTCAAAATGGCCAAGTTGTGTATATGTCTTGCCGCAGGCAGTGCACATATAAGGCCTTTCTCCAGTATGAGTCCGCTGATGCTTCCTCAACTCATACCCAGTCTGGAAGCTCTTATCGCAAACATCACAAATATGGATCGTTTTTTCTTCTACGCTTCCTGTCAATTGAAAGTAAGTTTAAACAAATAAAAATACCCTTTGTTTCTGTATTTTCACAGTATTCTTAAAACTAGTCTTATTTGAGGGTCGGTGGCGCAATGATGTGGACTGTTGGCCTCCTAGAGGGCT
Organism: Leucinodes orbonalis; assembly: GCA_019425675.1. Taxonomy (NCBI): domain Eukaryota; kingdom Metazoa; phylum Arthropoda; class Insecta; order Lepidoptera; family Crambidae; genus Leucinodes; species Leucinodes orbonalis. The sequence goes on from PQWD01003844.1 coordinate 184,238, forward strand.
GAGGTTCAAATCCCGCCACTTACCAATGGGCTTTCGAATTTTCGAAATTATATGTACGTTATCCTACGCTCTTACGGTGAAGGAAAACGTCGTGAGGAAACCTGCGCATGCCTGCAATGAGATTCAAAGCTTGTGCGTGGAGTTGTCCAACCCGCACTGGGCCCGCGTGGACGACTAAGGCCGAATCACTTCATACGCTCGTACCCTCGGTGGGGACATTTAATGAGCTAATGATGAGTGTTAGTTGATGTTAGTAGTTAGCTGAATATTTTTAACAAAATAAAAAACTAGTTATATTAATAATCATTAGTAGTTATAATTATTTTTTATTAAGGTTCACACCAGAACCCTCTATGAGGTCTTCTATAGAGACTCCAAACCCAATTTGGACCCGCTAGCTAGGGGTTGACCAGTGTGCCACTGGTTGACCCCTATTCCTCGTTTCCTTGACCACTGGACCCTTCCGAGATGTTATCCTGAATGTCCACCTCTTATATTGAAGTCTGGTAATGTGAGCCACCCATTTCCTCTTCCGTAGTACATTTATGACTTTAGTTTTTTTTCTAATTAAGGAGTGATGTTTCTTTTTTAACTTTCTATTATTGAAGGTTTAAAATAAAAATATAAAAAATCCATGCTGCCTCCATAGTCTAGTGGGCACAGCATTTAGCTTTGATCTATGTGACCCTGAGGTTGAATCCCGGGGGAAACATCTGTAATATTTATCTATCTATGGAACCCTAAAAAGAAGTAAAAGGTAAAAGCTATACAGACCAGAGGTTTTACATTTGTACCAAATCAAAGACTATTGTTAATTTTTGGGTATTCTGCCATTTTGTATGTGGTAATCATCATTTTAGAACTTTGACACAATGTCTACAATATAAAATGCAAAGTCTTACTTCTTCGGTGGTTCTTCTTCTTCTTCATCTGAGATCTCAATAACTTCACATTTTATCACTACCTCTTCCACCCCATCACCTTTATATATAATATCATCTGCCATCCCTGTAAATAAAAACTTAATTGCTTATAATCTTATTCTTAGTGTACAATAGTGTGTTACAAACAAAACAAATGAATATAATTATTTTTCAATTACAATTACAACTGTAAACAGATAGACTTGCTGTGTTAGGTCCACCATATCTCAGGATTTTCGGTTTTTCTCAGGATTACAGCTGAATTTAACCCTTGTGATAACTCAGGATTTCCAATAAACAAAGGTAACATTTAAAAACTTTTATATTGAAAGTTAGACCACACTGATGACATGTTTTAGGGACATTATACTGTATAAAATCTCATCTCAGGACATCTCCATGGAAAAAGGGGCCGTTTCTCTGGGGTTTTTAATAAAAATATTCATTTTGTGTTGTGATGTTTTGTTGTTGTTTACAAACATAAATGAAACTCACTTTTAAAAGGTTGACTAGGTCACAACAGCGCACTTTATGAAGTATAGTCGTGTAGTCACAAAATTCTTGTAGGATCCATTTCAAATATTTATTTTTTTTGGAAAATATTTTTTTAACCAAAATGTGAATTAAACAAGATTGACACTTGACAGATTTTTTTTTCGAATGGCTGATTTGACATAGAGCAAGAATGTTGCCTACACATATTTTTCAAAGTTATAGTTTAGAGATTTTATTATTTATGTACCATTTATTGCACTGATAAATATAGTTTGATTGTAGAAGTCTGGTGTCTGAACTAGGCTGAGAAACAGAACACCCGGCCCGAAAATTTAACAAAGATCTAATTTTGTACAAAAATATTTGTCAATCAGAGAAAACTTTAATTTGGTGAGTATGGTTGTGTTCATGCATGTGAATTTATATTGTGTGTGTAAAAAGTGTACACAAAGCATTGGTGCAAAGGATTTAAAAACGGTAAATAAAAACAATCAGTACACTCGAGGCACGCAAAGATGTTAACTTCCTATTCAAGGGATCATTAGTCTAATGTTAAGCAGAGGCTAATGGGAGCAGAAGTTCCTCGATATTTTCATATTATCTCATTGCCAATAGGAATTGAGTAGGTAACCTTTTCCCTCCAAACATATCTGGTCAATAAGTAATTGATGAGTTGGGCATGCAGCTTATTATTGAGAAATGGTCCCAAAAAAACAAAAAAGTGATGAGAGAAACTGATCTTAAAGATAGAAGAATGGCCATCATATCCATATTCCAGTCTTTGATTTCGACGAGTCGAGGGTAATGAATGGTCATAAAGCACATGGGGTGTTGTTCCAAACTGTCAGCAAAATAAAAAGCTAGCTAATAGTGAGAACTTCGCTATATGGGAACAGTTCAAATGTTGAAAACAAGAATGGTTTTGACGTGCAGACTTTTAGACATGGAGTTCTAAATAGACATGATCATATTGAATCTTCTTTATTTTCTAGTAATTTATTCAATTTAATTATTCCCATCACTTTTTAATCACATTATTACTTGGACATCTAGAACAAAATGTGGGAGATCTATGTCCAACAGTGGACTGCGATATTTTGATGAGAGTTGAGCATAATAGGTGACTTTTCATATTTGAAATTTTCTGATTATTATCAGCGCTAACTAAAGAATGGCATTAAATTAATAAATCACAACCAACTTTTACACAGCGCCATCTAGCCCCAAAGCTTGTACTATGGGTACCAACAACTCATAAAGCAAAAGAACTTTAATTTTGTCACTAGGTACATTTCATCACCTAGACTAATACAAGCAGACATCTTCATGCACACCAATGTTTCTACTGCCCACGAACTGAACCCGGAGTGCAAGGGCCTACTTCTACAAAACCATTTCACATAGGTTTGCATAGAAATATTATCTACTGTTTTAATACAATTTTATTTTGTGGCAGCATTTTTGCATTTCGTTTCTACCATCAGGTGTACGATACTTTTGAATTAAAATGTAGGCAGGTAATAAAATGAATGCAGTACATGGGTAATGTATCAGTAGGATATATTTATGTATTAAATTGCAGTTAAGGTTCACTGAAATATCAATAATGTATCTCATACAAAAAACAATTTTCATCAACTTTTTTGTTACATCAATTCTGTGGAGTTTCCAAAACTTTCTAAATAGTTTTCCCTAAAATAAACATGTAGAACGAAAGAAAAATATAACATTACCCAATAAATATCATAATGAAAATCGAAGGTAAATTGAAAAACCTATCTTTGAATACATAAGTATCGACGACCTTCTAATATAACGCTGCCAAATAAAGAAAGCCTAAATTGCAGAAAGAATCTGTGGTTTTCGTGAGATCATCGATTTATTCGCATAACTTGTAATCGGGTCAAAGTGATGTCATACTTTGTGGCATAATTTTAAAAATGACGATACGCTATTTCCACATTGGTGTTAGCAGAATAAACACCGGCTCTGTGATTTAATTGTATTTGAAGTGAATTTAGTACAAAAATATGGCTTATTACCAATATAGAACAGCGGGTAAGTCTTTTATTTTCTTTTTTACACAAATTCGCAATGTTTACGATTGTTTTAGAGAAAGTAAATAAACCTTTCGTTTGATATTGAACAGTAAATAATGAATACGGTTGTTTATTTGATCTTTTCGCGTTGTAGTGCGTGACTAAGGGTTGCTTGCAATATTTAATCAATATTATTATGTTTAGGAAAATATGGGCTACAGATTTGTTTGTTTATTGTATTATTTGTCGTTACAAATTTAAATATTAGAAAGTTTTTAATAGCTACCCATACAACCGGAAACGAAACAATATCAATGAATCAGATAATATTTTTTTTTACTTGGAGAAAAACATTACCTTCCAGCTGTTTGATGACGTCATATTTACCGTTTAGTTTTCTCATTGGATGGTATAATTCGTAACGATTTTTTTTTAATTCGCGAGGTTTTTTCTTTTTCAATAGAAATACATATTTATGACAAGATGGCCTACGGCCCGTTATACTAACATTTGGTTTTTATTGCTGTGGAGGCAGATGAGTATCGGACGCAACCAGTCCATCTGTGGTCTGCAAAATATTGAACAAAACATTCGAATGAAAATTATAATATATGCCCGTGCTGTAACTCGAATCCATACATTCTGATATTATAAATGCGAAAGTAACTGTCTGTTTGTTACGCTTTCAAGCCTAAACAACGACTGAACGGATTTTAATGATATTTGGTGACAGGTTACCTGGAGACGGTCATAGGTTACTACTTCCCTTGTATGGGGAGTGGAAGATTGTATGGAGCATTCAGCAATTTTTAAGTGAATAGCGAAAACTGTGTTTGTGGACTATTTGTCAATAACAATAACATCGTGCATACTTTTTTTTGGGAAGTCTGCCCCAAAGCCTTAAAGCACAGGGTAAAATTCAATATGGGACTTTCGTAGTTTTCAAGTTAGGTAGGTAAATCGATGGAGCAAATCTACAACAGCGTAAACGAATATTTTGTTTTCATAACCAGGAATGGGGGAACCGTGTTACCCCGATTTTGTCTATAGTTTTAAAAGTAGTTGGTTCTCTCTTCAACCCATCGCAGTCCATTGCTGGACATAGGTCTCCCCCATTTTGCGCCAGATATCCCGGTCCTCCGCTTTTCTCATCCAGCCTTCACCAGAAACCTTTCGCAAGTTGTCGGTCCATCGGGCCGGATGGCGTCGTTTGGAGGAGTTTGTTATACATATGCAATAGAAATAGAGCGTCGGTGGTTCAATGGTGTGGACTGTCATCCTCCTACCGGGAGGGCAGAGGTTCAAATCCCGCCACGTACCAATGTGTTTTGGAATTTTTCGAAAAATATATGTGCGTTATCCGACGCTCTTACGTCGAAGGAAAACATCGTGAGGAAACCTGCGCACGCCTGCGAAGAGATTCAAAGGTTGTCCGTGAAGTCGCCAACCCGCACTGGGCCCGCGTGGACGACTAAGGCCTAAACACCCTATACGGGTAGGCTCGTGCCCCTCGGTGGGGACGCTTAATGAGATGATGATGATGCAATAGAAATAACACTCAGGAAATTCAAATTGAGCAGACCTAATTTTGCAAATCTATTTTTAAACAAAACCTAGTTTTGTTATTGCACCGTTCCACGCAATTTTATAAATTTGTTTGCCGCCAAGCGGCACCGTTAGTCTGTTAGTCAAAAGGTTGATAACTTAAAAAGAGCCGTATTCACAAAATATTACTGTGGCCCCTAATTTTTACATGAATAAAAAATTAATTAAATTTTGAGTTGGTTGTATTTAGAAGGAAAGAATGAAAGAAATATTTATTCTGTGACAGTATACAATATTACCTTAAACATAAAACTTAAATCTAAAGAACAGGTATGCACTCAGCAACAGCCATGGTGATGAAGATTTAGTGATAAGACTACCAAATCACCATTGTAAAAGTCTTGTGTGTGCAATAAAGAATTTTCTATATTAGATTTTAAAATAAAAGTGGAATGTTCAATAACGCAACCAAAAATAATATGATTTACTCTTCTGAATCAATTAATATAGAACTTAGTAAAATTATTCATTAGCATTAAGGCCCGTATTCTCAAGACTGAACTTTGATCTTTACTTAAATTGTATTAGAAAGAGATGGCGCTATGTATCGTATATAGCGCTATCCCTCTCTTACTCAACTCTTTCAACTCAACTTGAGTCTCGTTTTAGAATACAGACCTATTCGTCACTTTTTATCCCGAAAAGTATCTAAAATAAAGCAAACCACTGTTCTGTTGTTTTCTTAAGTAAGCGTATGTATGCTCTTATTATTGAGTTTCTTGCTGGATTCTTCTCAATAGAAATTTATAGTACGAACCAGGGGTAACTTCATTTGACATTAATTACTGAGAAATCGCGTTTCTCATTTGGGCTCATACGAACATGTTTAGAAAAGTCTTAAATTTGGGTAATAAAGTGTATAAGGATATAAGGACCCAAATTAATAAATACTTTTTTATGTTATTATTTTATTAATTTATAATTACCATATAAAAAAATATTACAACTTGTTTTTTTAGCAAATCCCGTACAAAGAACCACTAAGGATTGTAGTGACGATAGTGTTTGCTTGTATGTATGCTCGTATGACCCCAAAACCTGATTCTCATTAGTTATCATTTTAAATCTTAAACGTCAGTTGTATCGTTTATGTTGCAACCGTGATGTATGGCTCGATTCTCCATCCTTGACCCAAAAACAAACATTAATGGTTACGTATTTGCTTACACGTTAATGTCGAAATCCGTCTGGAGAGGTACATTTGAGGTCAACGTACTTTTGACGTTATTTTTATTCGGTTGGTAAACTGTTTTTATAAATTAACACGTTGGATATCGTATGATATTTTGAAATGGACAAGTAGATATCCTACTTATATTATAAACGCAAAACAATGATGTAAAAAAAATATGGATTCGTGATATGCTCACAAAACAATCGAAAAAAGTGTTCCGAATGCAGTGACAGCACACATACACATATTTCGAACACATTTACCAAAACTAAAGAGTACAAACTGTACTCTCTTTGGCGGTTCGTTTTTGAGGCACGGATGGCGTATCTACATTTATATATACAGAATATCATTCTGCAAAAATATACAATAAAGTATGGATGCATGTTTCTCTAATTTTTTCAAACTCTTCATCCTATCGTAGTCTACAGCTGGACATAGTTCAGCAACATTTCCAGAGGTCTGGGATATGTGGCGCAAAATGTTTTCTCATCCAGCTTCCATCAGCAACCTTTCAGAAGTCGTTTTCGTTTGAATATGTTTCTCACACGTCACTGTAAAAGTATTTACCACAGACATCCGAATATACAATTATACTGGACAAGCCGCTAAGTTTATAGGCAGTCCCAGTGTCGCAATTTCTTTTCGGTTCTTACCTGTGAAAAGTTATTATATTTCTTGGTAAATTTACTGAATCATTGCGATGATGGCATGTTATAATGCACAGATGCATTTTGGGAAAAAACGGTATTTTTTTCTAATATTCGTGCGTCTTGACTCGTCTCACAGAGCGTGAACTGGCAGCCAGTGTATGCTCGTTGAGCTTACATTTGTCGCACTTAAAAACGCGGCTTGCCCCATCTCCTGTATTGGGAAATCTGTGGTATTTACATAGTGAATGTATTTTGATAAAACATAGGTATTTTTATCTTTTGCTATTTTACAAATATATATGTATTAGAAAAAAAAAGATTGAACGATAACATATTTATTTAGCTTACTGTTTGTATTAAAATTAACAAAATCCAATGTTTAAGAAATTGTATTTTTTATTTCGCGTAAATACGTCTCACATCAACAAAAAACAGGTTTTGTGAGTCACACTGAATTACGACATTAGATATGTATCTTAAAGAATTATAGCGTTAGTGACACATCTAAAATAGATAAAGATTTATATAATATTAAAAAATATGCATTTTGTTGGTTACAAGTTGCAGAATAAAAAATCCTGTTGGATTACCCATTTGTTGCAATGTTTAAGACGTCGCGTCGGCTACGAGACGAATGGTTCGGATTATACCTACAACAATTTGTGTCTATGAATATGTCTGTTTGTATTGGTCTGGGTTTTGTTATACATAGATACTTTTTAAGTTTATACCATTAGCTCGTCGCTTAGATCGGGGCTAAATGACCCTGTGTGAATGAATGTAAGGGATACTAGTATTTATATCAACACCATCATCTCAGCGCCAAATGTAAACCGTGAACGATGACTTCACCTGATGATATCCACGCGGGCCGATCCCTAGCAGTTGACATCCATCTGATACCCGCCACCTTAACCAGGTCGTTGCTCCATCTTTTATGTTACCAAGTGTACAGGACGGTCAAGACGCTCATCTGATAGTAAGTGATACGCCTGACCATGACAGAGCGGCATTGATGAAGACCAACAACTGATAGACAGTTATTTTTCTCCATTCAACGCCACCCGAGACAACACGGTCTCTATACCCGGTAATTTCACTAGCTACAATGCCCTCATCCCGGAACACAAGTGCATAACACTCCTGTTTCACGGGACGATATCTGGCACTGCGGTGGCACCTACCTAGACGACTCAGTACCGTAGACTCGGTACTGAGTCGTCTAGGTTGGTCTCACCTAGTACAAAATAAGTAAATCTGGTGAGGAGTCGGCCAACGCTTCGTTTCCCATAACATGGACGCCACTCGAAAACCTTTCCGCCCCATCGATTTTATTTATTCTTTAGTCCCGTCACGTACCAATGTGCTTTCGAATTTTCGAAATTATATGAACGTTAGCCGACGCTCTTACGCTGAAGGAAAACATCGTGAGGAAACCTGCGCACGCCTGCGAAGAGATGCGTGAAGTCATCCAACCCGCAGTGAGCCCGCATGGGCGACTAAGGCCTACACACCCTATACGGGTAGGCTCGTGCCCCTCGGTGGGGACGTTTAATGAGCTGATGATGACAATAACCAATGCAGGGGGCATTCCAGGTTCAAGCCCACCCCCACCGTTGGGTGACCAGCTACGCCTGTACCATGTCGACATGAACCCCTATGGCCATAGAGTGCTGCTCATCCTCGAGGCGAAGAAGGTGAAACACGAGGTCTACCGGCTTGACCCACTCCGTCTACCCGAATGGTTCCGCGCTAGGAATCCCAGGCGTAAGTGTGTGAACAAGCTCTCACATTGTTATGGCACCCTAGTACTTTTCTAATAGCCACTTAGTATATGTATGAACCATAGATATAGTAAGCGTAGCGCGCTAATTCTTATATGGTATGGTTTGAACAACCTCTCAATTTGTTATGACGCCCTAGTACTTTCGAAATAACTGGAGCCATTTATGATGAGATGGCTGGTTTGCTGTGTCAGATGATGAACTTAATATTGCTATTTCTACTATCGAAAAGTCTGAGTCTTCATATTATTGATAGTACATGAAGTCACTATTCATAAGCATACCGAAAATTTCAATTGTTCAATAGTATTTATCTAATTTGTATATTTCCGGATGCACCACCCTGAGGAGCTGACATTTGTACGTTGTTATATTCCATATGAGCTGCTGGCTTTTCTAGCAGGCTAAAACCACTGAAGCGCAGTTTTCAATCCTCAAAATTCATATTTGTTTTAGTTAAATAGTTTTTGACGTTCATAAGTGCGTTTTGTAAGCCTTAAATGGATTTGACTTTGACTTTCAAGTAAATATATAAATTGGGTGATATTTCGCACATACTTTGTTTTATTAAACTTAAAGACAGAAATGCACGTACTGAAAGACCTTATACAGTAAGTACATTATATATTTCCAGTTAAAATCCCCGTGCTGAAGATGACGACGGAGCCACGCATAAGTTTCTGTTCGAGAGCGTCGTGATTTGCGACTACCTGGACGAGAGGTACCCGAGGAACCCTCGACACTCGAAGGATCCGTACGTGAAAGCGCGACGATTCATTCATAGAGAGGTTTAATGAGGTAGGTCTATGAGACAAAATGTACCACCCATTGCGGTGTAATGTCGAGACCACGTCAGACACAACACCAAGGGTTCGACAGTACAAACATTTGTGTGCATGAACATGTCTGTTTGTATTGTCTAGGTGTTTTCTGTGTATAATATGTATGTATTTATAAAATGCATATAAGTTGTTTATCGGTTTTTATTACCCATGATAAGGCTTGACGCTTAACTTGGGGCTAGATGCGCTGTGTGAATTCAGTGGATATTTATTTATTATTATTTATAGAATTCCTTAAGTAGGTTTCTATTTATTTTATTTTTATTTTNTACCGAGTCTACCACCTAGTAAACCTGTCGACAAAGGGTGATTTCCACGAAATTATCTATCGACGAAGTTCTTTCGATATACTATTCTATCGCTCGTCGTCCCGTCAAATAGGTTTTGCACTCCTATTTTGTTATTTTATTTATGCACTAAAGTGTACAGAACGGTTAGGACGCTAAGTGATACGCCTGACCATGAAGAGAACGATACGTCGTAAGAATAAGAAACCGGTACCAATACTGCCAATGGTTAACAAACCTTCGAAGCGAGAAATGATTGCGATAATTTTATTTTTGTCACCTTTCATAAGAACAACCCTTGTGCTACTTGCTTTTCTCGTGCGATCGAGTATTTTGTAATGAAAAATGAAAATGAAATGAAATGAAAACATTTTCTCGTGCGATCCACTATTTTTGTAATGAAACGCTCCACTAATATGAACACGTTATTTGTTTCAGCTCATAAAAGGCAGTTTGGAATGCTTCGACACAAACTTTGCGTTTGGCAGCGAACAAATTGTACAAACCCTAGACATATTTGAGAAGGAACTAGCTTTAAGAGGTGAGTTTACCGAGTGTGAAAACAGCACCGGGCATAAGAGACCTACGAGAGGCGTAAGTGATACGCCTGACCATGACATATGCAATGTTGAAAGAATATATAGCAGAAGGTAGTCATTATTTTTCGTCAAAACTGTGCCCTGCGCCCGGCACCCAAGACAACAGATGTTAGGTCTCTTATACCCGGGAATTTTACTAGCTACAGTGGCCTCATCCCGGAACATAGAAGTGCAAAACACACTCGTATTTCACGGGACGATATCTGGCACTGCGGTGGTACCTACCTTGACGACTCAGTACCGAGTCTACCACCTAGTGGACGATATCTGGCACTGCGGTGGTACCTACCTAGACGACTCAGTACCGAGTCTACCACCTAGTAATGTTATATGCATTCAACTTCTCATTGAATCCAAATAGTGATTACTAATATTACAGGTTGAGAGGTTGCTCAATGGTGTAAACTGGTGCCTTTCGATCGAGAGGGCGCAGGTTCAAATCCCGCCAAGTACATTGGTGTTTTCGAATTTTAGAAATTATATGTACTTTATCCGACGTTCTTACTATGAAGAAAAACATCGTGAGGAAACCTGCGCACGCCTGCGAAGTGATTCAAAGGTTGTGCGTGAAGGGGGCAAACCCGCACTGGGCCCGCGTGGACGACTAACGCCTATACACCCTAAACTCTCGGTGGAGACGTTTAATGAGCTGATGATGATGAATATTACAGGTACAAACTACTTCGGTGGTAATCGACCAGGGATGCTGGACTACATGATCTGGCCGTGGGTGGAGAGGCTCTACCTCCTTCGCTGCTTGAACGAGAAGAAATTCGACGAGAAGCGATCCTTGTTCCCTAATTTCGTAAGTAGCTAAAGTAACATAGCCCGTCGGATCAGCATGTTGAAGTGGCAGTGGGCTGGTCACATATGTCGCAGAACCTCGGGCCGTTGGAGCAGACGAGTGCTGGAGTGGAGACCGCGACGCGGCAAGCCTAGCGTAGGACCGATGGACGGACGATTAGGGAAAGGAGGCTGGATAAGGAAAGCGGAGGACCGGGATATCTGGCGTAAAATGAGCGGAGAACTATGTCTAGCACTATAAAAGATTATATATAATAACTATGAAAGGTGAATTGAGACTGCTACGTGACTCACGTATGTCGCAGAACAATGGCCGTTGGAGCAGACGAGTTTGGAGTGGAGACCCGTTTGGCCAGCGTAGTGTAGCACGTCTTCTGATGACAAATCGGAGGGCGGGATATCTGTGCAGAATGGGTGCTTTCCATTACTATTTCTTACGCAATGTAACAAATTTCTGAAATGCATTTCCTTAAATTTATTACTAACAACTAAAAACTTTAAAAATTAAATATTGTAACTAAAGTAATAAAAAATATGTAATAATAAATAAAATAATTAAAAGTCCCTTTGGCAAAGTTCGAAGACACTGGCAGCGTTACCCTTTGAATCGCTAAACTAATTCTTTGACCAAGGTAGCTGCCAGATCTTCGTCTCCAGTAATGTCGACTAATCGTTTGGAATTTCTTTAAAAGCCTAATAGCGCTAGGGCCCACGGACCAAGGGTCTCGACACCGATGGGACAAAGTCATATTCAGAGCCTAGACCCTGTGTTGCAAAAAAGAATTAATAAATAATAAATATCCACTGATAGAGGATTAGCAAGTTGAAGTGGCAGTGGGCAGGGCACATAGTGCGTAGAACCGATGGCCGATGGGGCGGAAAGGTTCTCGAGTGGCGTCCACGTAACGGGAAACGAAGCGTAGGCCGACCCCTAACCAGATGGACGGATCTGGTTAAGGTGGCGGGTAGCAGATGGATATCAACTGCAAGGGATCGGTCCGCGTGGAAATCATTAGGGGAGGCCTTCGTTCAGCAGTGGACATAATTAGGCTGTAATGATGATGATGATGATGATCCACTGACATTCACACAGCGCCATCTAGTCTATTAATTATCATTATTATTTATTTAACTAATTTCCTTGGCAGGCGGACTGGGGTGACCAAATGCAGCTAGACGAAGTCGTCAAGAAGCATTCGAGTTCGCCGGCAGAATATTTCGATTATTATAAGAACGCGCGGGCGCATTCAATGGGTTATTATTTGTAAATAATGGTCGATAGATAATATACTGTTAGTATAAGCAAAAGGCACTGAGCAAGTTATCAAACGTAGTTGAGTCTGTCAATAGTATGGCATTATATTTTTTAAAGAGTGAAAAGGAACGCACTGTGTATTGAAAAAAGGATTGGTTTTTACAGTCCTTAACATGCTGAAATGTTTTTGTTGTAATATAATACTTATTTATTTAGTTCCACATTATGTATATGAATAAATAGACATCGAAAGTACAAAATTTCCTTTAATCATAAAAGGGTATATCAATAGGTAAGACGTGTACTAAACATTGACTTTAAAAAAAGGATTTCATATAAATAAATAAAAATTTAAAAAAGTAAAAAAATATTTTATGTTAAAACTGTCGTAAGAATCTTTTAGTTAAAGTATAAAATTTAACAGACCGTATTTAAGGTTTTTATTGAGATCCACATTTTTTTTATACATTGTTTAACAGTGCTACCAACCCATACATGTTGTAGGTTTTCTTTTTACTCCATTCTTGGTTATTTGATGTTTATGAAGATTGTTTTGATGTTTCTATTTTAATGTTGATTCCCGATTTTGTTTATTTATCAATATTGTTACTGTGTACTTTTAAGTTTTAGTCTTTTCGTTAATATGCACGATCTCTAGTTTACCCTGTCACAACTTTGTTTATTATTGAAAATGGGTCTCAAATAGAGATCTGATTATTTTTTAAAGATTTTTTCGCTTGCTCAAATTTGTTAAAAATTTATGCATAAAGATAAGAGGAAGGACTGTTTTACAGTGAAATTAAGGTTTATGTGAACTTTTGAGTGAATTTATGAGTTTGACAGATTTTTGAAACTTGGCCCGTATTCTAGAAAGAGACTCAAGCGTTAATTGAGCGTTAAGAAAGGGATAGCACACTATACGATTAAAAGCACCCTTTCTTTCTAACTTAATTTCAGGAAAGATTAACGTTGAGTCTTGTTCTAGAATACGGGCCTAACACTTACAAATAAACACAGTCTTAACTTTTATGTACTGTTTCCATTTAAAAAGTTCACAGAAGAAAAGATTCCATACCCAATATCAAACACTAAACTGCCAATGGTGTTTTTAACCATAGGAATAAATCAAAACAAAACTTCTAGAAAATTACATTGTGACCTTTTTATATGCTGACCTTACATTTTAAACCTTTTTTGTACGTTACTTATAAAAGTCGAAATCAAATAAAGCTTATAAATAGCTTAGTAGTAATTAATTCATGTGAAGAGAGTAACAGCCTAATTCTAGCAACTAGAAAACGGCTTATTACTGCATTTACGTGAAATTCGTCAGAAATCTCAATTTCACTATGTTTTTACAAATACGACCATACATTTATTTAGCATAAGTCTGTTATTAAGATTTTCTATCCCGCGAATATCAGTGTAATTAATTAATTATTTTAATAAGCACTCTTACTTTAATCTGCAAGAATAACAAACTTGGTAGATACTGTTAGTTTCTTGTTATTTTGCTTAATTACAAGATTGTCTTTAAAGAATACTTAGCATAGCAATTTTTAACGAAAATCTGTTATTTTTTCTGTTGTTGGTACTTGGTACCTATTTGTGTTTATAAATATTTGATGTTATAGGTACCTACCTACAATCGTAAAAAATATACAGTAGGTACTGACTGCTTAGTATAATTAATAAAAATTAAGATCATGCATTCATGGGAATTATTTTACAATAAATAAATTTCAGTCCACCCGTTTGGTAGTACCCTCGCCAAAACGGGCCAAGCGCATGGATAGGTACTACCTACCTTATCTCGAAGTGTTTCGTTGTTTAATCTTTTCTGTTTTCTATAATAATATATGAAAAGGGCGCCAGTAAGCAATTATCACCATAAGATGAGAAATGTAATGTAAGCTTAAAAAGAAGTATTGCTATTTTTTCCAGTACTGAAAAATCTATATGTAAGAAATATTTAAAACAAATTATATATTTTATTTGAGCATTTCATGTTAAAGTTGCATTTCACATTGTGTTTATAATTGTCCATTGTACCGAACAGTTTATTATAATGTTTTGTACTTAAAATACTGTATATTTTATTATTATTTATTAAAAATACTGTACTCTTCATAGAGTTGCTTTTATTTTTTCGTCCTCACAATGAATTATCCAAGAATTCCCATGCTTAAATAATGAGTCGCAACAGCGTAGCGCGCTTATTCTAAATCTATGGTCGCAACATATCTAAGTTTTGTCTTTTATTCTTTACAACTAACAGTTTATACAGTTAAAGTATTTCTATTGATCTTGCTGATATCCAGTGGCGTGCACAGAGATTGAGTAGGGTATACAAAGTGAGTGATACTAATCGCAATAACAATAAATAATTTTCAATTTTGTTAAATTGGGTGCCGTTGATGACAGCAGATCATCATTTTCAAATCTGTAGAGGAAATGGTCGAACAAGTGGGAATCGTTTAGTATGTCGATTTTCTGGGTTGTCTACACGCACAGGGTATGCACTGCTTATTTGCATATGTGGAGTGCACGCCACTGCTGATATCGAATGTAAATCTAGCTACTATACATGCTTTAGTAGGCTTACAAATATTTTTCAAATTAATCTTCTTTCTTATTTTCTTTATCTTACTTGTCCACTGTCTGTCTTTTTCTTTAACTTTTTCTACTCAAAGGTTGCCTGGAAGAGATCGCTTGTAGCGATAAGGCCGCCTTTGCCCACTATATGTCTGACTTTTTGTGTTTGTGTACCGTTTAAAAATGTGAGCAATAAAGTGTTTATCTATCTATCTCTCTCTTCAACCTATCGCAGTCCTTCCCCCCCTTAAGGGGATCAAAATGCTTCGCAGGCACGCGCAGCATTTTGATCTCTTGCCTGCGCACTTCCTTCACCGTAAGAGTGTCAGATAACGTATAAATAATTACGAAAATTCTAAAACACATTGCTACGTGGCGGGATTTGAACCTGCGCCCTCCTGATCGGAAGGCACAATCCGCACCATTGAGCCACCGACGCTCTTGTTTTATTTAATAAAATTTAATTTTTAAGATCTTTGACCCAAGAAGTTTTGACCAGTAATACTGTAACAACAAAACGCTTAATATTTCGTTCAAAAGTGGTTCAAAAATAATAATGACGTTGACATTCTAATTTTTTAGCAAGTTCCTGAACGATTCCTGAGCCGTCAAAATTATCTGGTGTCAATACGAAGAGACGTTGCGAAAAATATTTTATTTTAGGCCCAAAATTATATGTTAGGTGCCCCAAAATGGCTTTAATACGTTCGGCCAACTTCCATTTACTTGTTGAAATTCTCGTTCGGATCGCTTTATTCTCAGTTTTTTGGTAAGTCTATAACATATGTTGTCCACGTAAACTTTTTATCTTTTCCAGTATTCCTCTATGAAAATGTGTCTCGTTTATTCAAATTATACACATAACAATAATTTTGGACGCTACTGATTGTGAATTATTGGTTTTCAGTGCTTTAAAATCCTTTTATTGTTAAATTCTCTTCGTAACAATTATGTCGGAATAACTATCAATACATAACCACACAAATAAAAACTTAAATCAGAATTAAATTAAATGACATGTTATTGACTTATGAACTCTGAATAATTTATATTTTCTAGGGATACTGTATATTTTTGATGGAAAATTTATTATCTTTATATAAGTACAAGTTTACTTAATATTGTTATCACTATTTTCCGTAGAAATTAAACAGTATTATCATTGTTATGTCACACTTGATTTCACATAGATAATGATTCATAGTAAATACTACTTTTATATAGAAATACACACTGTGTACCACTTGAATGTTTAAACAGGTCTTTCAATCTTGCAAACAATTGATTTTCTACTGTTTTCCTGCTAAGTATAGAATGTGACGTATGCCTAACATATCATATTCTGTAAGAGACAAGAATTATATTCTAAATTAAATAATTATTACTCTCTAAACACGATGGGGAATCTTTATGAAGGCATTGAGCAAGGATATTATTTTAAATTAGTTTTCATTACAGCTGTTCATTTATTAATTTAAAAAAAAACAATAGCTTTAACAATCTGCAGTCCAGAGCTGGACTAAAGGCCACTCTATCATAATGAGTATATTCAAATTTAACTGCATTCTTTAAAAAAGAGAAAATTGCGTTATCAAATTGGGTATACACAAAAGTGCTTTTTAGTTATATGTTTTATCCTGTTTACAGTTTTGGGAATAATAATACTATAAAGGACTTGCCCACCATCTTTGAAGACTAATAAAATTCATAAACATGATTTTCTAGCTGAGAGTAAAATGTGGGGGCTACCTACTTACATTTGAACCATTAAGTATTATCTTCATCAGCGAAAAAAAAACCCGAAGAATGTATATTGAAAATAACATGTAAAGAATACTGCCATGTAGGGAGATATCTTACTCTGCCACACACTTCTATATAAACTGTTTCGATCCTCTGGCAGTACAAACTATCTTTAGGTGTGCAGTAAAATTGTGTGTTACTTGTTATGGTTCGGGTGTTTGGTACTGTATTCAGTATTCAGCTCATTAATCGTCCCCACGAGGGGCACGAGTCTATCCGTATAGGGTGATTTGGCCTTAGTCGTCCACGCGGCCCAGTGCTGTGCGGACGACTCCACACCAACACTTAGAATCTCTTCGCAGGTGTCTTGAAGGTTTTCCTCACGATGTTTTCCTCACCGAAAGAGCGTCGGACTAACCGTACATAATTTTTGAAAATCGAAAATAATATCTGGTACGTGTCGGGATTTGACTCAGCCTCTTCCGGTAGGAAGTCCGAAAGTTCACACCTAACTGAGCCCCGACGCTTAATTTATCTTATCTCACCCGACGTTTCTATGTAGATCGCATATGTTTTAATACAAAAAAGTATAGAGTATGGTTATGGTTTCAGTTACGTTAAGTACTTGATTTAAGCGCTAATGCATATATTTTGGGGCTGTTCTAAAAACATATTGATGAAACATGAGAAATTATTATAAAAATATTTGTTATCTTTTTGTCGATTAATTTTATTTTATTTGATTAAACTTGTTTTTATTGATCATTTTAAATTTTATTCATTATGTTTATTTGTACTTTGATTAAGAAAAAAAATCTTTAATATTTTTACATAAAATTTATTTTTCATCTTTATGAATTTGGTATTTTATGTAGAAGTGATCTTGAAAAGACAATGTCATGATGACTTTTTATTATTATTATTTCATATAGATCGGCCATTTAACCTTGTTGGGTGATCAATAGTTAAACGTATTAATGAGTGTTAAACATTTATTCTTGACTTACTTATTGGTAGTCTAAGTAGTGGCGTGGTCGCGGTATATGATGCGGGTATCCAAAGTGAGTGAAAGGCGTTTCGTTCAATACTGTAGAGAGGCGAATAGTATATGAATCATTTAATTATGTTGGCGATTTTCCGGGTGTGTCCGACGCACAGGGTATGCACTGCTTATCTTGTGCATATAATTAAAACAAATATCCCTGACATCTCACAGCGCCATCTAGCCCAAGTTAAGCGGAAGCTGATATTATGGTACTTATCAAGGATAAACTACTTTATATGATATTTTTGTAAACACATACATATCGTATTATATATTTCATTTAAGAGAAACACCGCAGACCCATACAATACACTACATGTTCAATGCCACTACAATTAGTTTGTATTGCCCCGGTATCGTATATTCCCGGAATCCCTGGCCTGTTCTGCACGTCGACGCTTCAACTGAACCTACCAATTAAGTGGGTTCGGGCAAATATAATTCTGGAACAGCACCCCAATTTCTGCTCTTTACTCCAGGTCGACGAGACAGACTTCTTCTATCGTGGCTTCCCATGATTCTTTATGTGTCCGACGCGTGGAGATACCAGACCTCCAGTGCACAGGGGATCCCGTTGACATCATGGAAGGCAGGAAGTCCTTCCCGAGCGGACATAGCAGTCGTGAGTAGAACACAATGAGCCTATAACGGCCTATTCCAGGGCACAGGCCTTTACGCTAAGTAGCTATGGGGAGATTGGGCCGTAACCCACGCGGGCCCAGTGCAGTTTGGTGGGTGCCATACTAAGATTGATGACGACCCATTTGGTGTTGCGGTTGTGCAGAGTCAGCTGTTAACACCAAGGGTTCCCGGGTTCGATCCGGGCAGTACAAACTTTGTTGCCATGAACATGTCTGTTTGTAATGGTCTGGGTGTTTTCTATGTATAATATGTATGTATTTACAAAAATATATATTGTTCTGCGCGGCGCGCAGCTTACGTCGCGTGGACTGTGCGCTTTTCGTGACTTAACGAAGCGACTTGAGATTATGTTTTATTGCAGGAAAATATCTTATAACAGCTAGTAAATGATAATTATATTAAATATATCAATTTTTATATCAATTTTAATTTTATCAATTTTTTGCAATTTTATTATCATCGACTTTTGCCATTGCCATTTATAATTATCTTTAATTTGTAATTATGGTTCAACTCAAACTGAATGATACTAACATATTTTTTAAGTTCTTTTGTTACTGAACCATAAATGGATCAATGTATTATAAATAAAGCATATTATTATATATAATAATAATTATAATTATATTAAGTACAATAATACTAATTCGGATACTCCACTATTTGCATAAAATACAAACCTATTTTTCATAAAAAGTGAACTTTATTTTATACTGTCGTTTCATTGACTCACTTTTGTTTATTTGCAATATTGTATTTTAAATACACTAAAACAATAAATTAATTAGGTCAATTGATGTTAGTGAGCAATGACGTCACGTTTCAATAATCTCATACAAAATATATGGAAACGTTCCTTTTTGACAGTTCATAAAAAGTGCGTCAACGATTAGTGGTGTCCAATACCCAATTACTATTATATTATTATTTTAAATAAAATAAATGTTTTTCTCTCCAGTGTCATGGTGTTCCCTAGGCGTGGCGTCAGTATGGTTGTGTGGTAGACTGGGCGTGTTGTCCCGTGGCAGGGGGAGCGGGGTTCGAGTCCTGTGCTGTGTCGCGCCGCTACTGGTGGCCGCATGTATTGCGTTGTCGCGGACGTGCGACTACCATCATCATTGGCAAGGTATTTATTTATTTTACTTTAATTATAACGTTTGATAACACTCACAATAATTAAATATATTATAATAAACCTAAAAATTTTACTCTCACTCATCAAATCTCTCACATAACTTCAAGCATATCGACAATTCATCCTTCCATTAATCAGCAACCAATAACACTCTGGGAAACCCATCCAGAAGGAGTTCAACAAACTGAGGACCTAGATACCGGTGATTGTGCATGAGATACTGTCCGACAAGAGGCTCTGCCAGTAACTACTGGCTCTGTAGTAATTGTTTGGGGTAAATAATTTACATAGTTCCTCAAATGTATAATAATAATATAAATAAATATCTACTGACATCACACAGCGCCATCTAGCCCCAGATTAAGCGTAAAGCCTGTATTATGGGTACTAAACAACGGATAAACTAATGTATAATTTTTTTTTGTAAATACATACATATTATACATAGAAAACACCCGACCATTACAACAGACATGTTCATGCACACAAGTGTTGTACTGCCCGGGGCTCGACCCCGGAACCCTTAGTGTTGCGGCCGACCTCTCAACCGCAACACCAAATGGGTCGTCGTATAGTGACTATCTATACTAATATTATAAAGCTGAAAGTTTGTTTGTTTGTTGTTTGAACGCGCTAATATCTCAGGAACTACTGGTCCCGATTTGAAAAATTCTTTCAGTGTTTAGATAGCTCAATTTATCGAGAAGGCTATAGGCTAATATTCATCACGCTACAAGCAATGAAGCGGAGCAGCAATGATAATGTTTCAAATCCGGGGGGAAATTTTCTTACTTGGAGATTCCGCTGCGTACGCTGCGTAAGGTTAAAGTTTCGCAAAAGTCATGTATGAGAGTATTGTTACCCTTTTAAAGT
>PQWD01003844.1:207742-220243 GCA_019425675.1 Leucinodes orbonalis
TAAAGTCTACAAAAAAGTCCGCGACAGCATATGTCTATCTATTAAGGTTAGCTGCCTATAACATATTTTTTCCTAAACAATTTTTCTAAAATAATTTATCATTTTGCGAAGCTATTTTCATAAATATGATATCAATCCTTATCCAAATAAATACTTTATTTATCACAAGTATTTCATTTTAAACAAAATTGCCCTTTACATCATTCAATTTAAATGAATATCTTATGAGATATCGCAGTTTTAACTCACCTATATAAACGAAGTAGCGGGTGAAAGAGAGCGTTAGGCCAAAGTAACTATTCCACGCGGACGAAGTCGCACGCACAAGCTAGTATTAAATAAAATGCCTTTTATTTCTAGCAGGTCGCAATAATAATGAGCTGATTATGATTATCAATAATAAATAAATAAATATCCACTGACATTCACACAGCGCCATCAAGCCCCAAGTTAAGCGTGAAGCCTATACTATGGGTACTCAACAACGGATAAACATACTTATATACTTTTTTTGGAAATACATATGCATAGAAAACACCCAGACCTATACAGACATGTTCACGCACACAAATGTTTGCACTGCCCGGGGATCGAACCCGGAACCCTTGGTGTAAGAGCCAACATCTCATTACACTAAATCGATAGTCTTATCTCGTCTTACCGGTGGTAGAGTCACAAAAAAATATGATAATAAAAACAATGGACGATTCAAAAGTATCTGTAACAGATTTATTAGAATAAAGATTTTTTTCTTTCTTTCTTCATGGTATCTCAATCTATTTCCAGATATCGTAGCGGGCTCCCTGCTAGGTTTCACAACAGCAGTGTTCTGCTACCGACAGTACTACAATCCGCTATCTTCAGAACTAGCCGGGGTACCGTACGTAGCAAGCGGGGCCTCAACTACAAGGTACATGACCCAAGAGCCCAGCCCAGAAAGGCAGGGCAAAGCGGTCGAGGCGACTCCATTACTCAACGGAAGGAAAGAGGACAAGTGGATATAGGTACAACACTAGTGAAATTTGTAAAATCGATAGTTGACAACACTAACGGCGGAATATGTCGATGTCTGGTTACATCGGTGGTGTATAAGTTTATCGATGTTTGCATATTCGTGGCGATGTGACCTGGCGTAAATAGAAGAGAAATTAACTTTATTAAATTAGTTTTAAATACTTTTTTCAAGGGCCGGAAACGCATTTTAACTCTGGTCTTGCAAATGTTCATGGGCGGTGGTGTCACTTACCATGTACGCTCGTTTGCTTCCTTTAAATAAAAAGGTAGATATATTGGCGGAATGTAATAATTTTATCGATAGTTTTTTGACAACACTAATGGTGGAAAATGTCGATGTCTGGTTACATATATGTCAAATAAATTTATCGACGTTTTGGTGACAACACTAATGTTGATCGTATATTTATAAATATTTGATTTTTAAAAATGTCGATGTTGAAATTCCGTGGATGGTGACAAAATTAATATTGATAGTATATTTATGTAGATATAATTGGTTAAAACTAGTACGGTGTTAAAAATGCCGATCGATGGTGATATTTCTAAGTGGAGATTTAAAATTGTTAAGTGATCTCAATAATGACAAACGTTTTAAATTAATCTAAGTTTGTTAGAGATTGTAAATCTATCGATTTGTTGTTACAACACTACAAGTATGTATTGGATATTATGGATTTGTCGGTCTTCTGCAACAACAATGATATGAAATTATTGTAACTAATTGAGTACAACACTAGTAGGTATCGATGAGCGTTATGTATCTATATGTTGTTAGAACACTAGTATGGGTGTTTATTGATTTATCGATATCCTGTTACAACACTAGTATCCTGAAGTTTATTGTACAATATTGACGCTAGTCTAACAAGTGATAAAATTGATTTGAATTTATTCATAATAATAATTTAAATAATTCTATTACTAATTTTTTAAAACCATTATGTCACTGGTTGAATATTGAAACAGGAGTTATATAAAAATATTATTTATAACTCCTGTCTGTATATTTATTTATATTTTATTTATTATTTTTGACGACCCATTTGGTGTTGCAGTTGAGAGGTTGGCTACAACACCAAGGGTTCCGGGTTCGATCCCCGGGCAGTACAAACATTTGTGTGCATGAACATGTCTGTTTGTAATAATCTGGGTGTTTTCTATGTATAATATGTATGTATTTACAAAAAAATGTATATAAGTATGTTTATCCGTTGTTTAGTACCCATAATACAGGCTTCACGCTTAACTTGGGGCTAGATGGCGCTGTGTGAATGTCAGTGGATATTTATTATTATATATTTCCATTTCTCTGTCCAATAGCGAAAAGTCGCTTCACTTCAAAATATGTAACAATGATGATGTTAATGATAAATTTGAAATTATCGTCACCATAGAAATAGGGGTGGGGTTTAGATAACCAATTACCCAGTATTTTATATTGCCTTAAATTATATTAATTGAATTCGGTATTCTCCACCATTCGCAATAAAATACCAAACCTTATTTTCATAAAAGTGCACTTTATTTTACATGTCGTTTCATTGATCACTTTTGTTTATTTGCAATATTGTATTTATAAATACACTGAAACCAATAAATATTAGGTCAGTTGATGTTAGTGAGCGACGTCACGTTTCAATAATCTCATACAAAATATATGGAAACGTTCCTTTTTGACAGTTTATAAAAAGTGCGTCAACGATTAGTGGTGTCAAATACCCAATTAATATAATTTAATTAAACGGGTTATTATTTTATTAATTATTATTGCTTATTTTTGTTTAATTTTCATTTGAAAATCCCCTCACTACAAACCTTAGTGGTTTTTTGTACGGGATTTGATATATGAATATTATAACAATTTTTTATATGGTAATTATAAATAAATAAAAAAAATATATGGTATAAATGTTACACATTAAAAAAAGGTATCAAAGACATTTAAATTGTGATTCAATTGCATTTTAAATAGACATATTTATTGTTATCTGCCCATGTCTAATAATGATATGAGTATATTAGTAATAATTTTCAAAGTGTCTAGTTTGGGTCCATAAAAAATACATATTTCAAATGGAATTTACCACTGCACACAAGAGCGTCGGTGGCTCAGTGGTGTGAACTGTCGTCCTCCTACCGGGAGAACTGAGGTTCAAAACCCGCCACGTACCAATGTGTTTTCGAATTTTCGAAAAATATATGTACGTTATCCGACGATATTACGGTGAAGGAAAACATCATGTGGAAACCTGCCTGAATGAAGAGATTCAAAGGTTGTGCGTGAAGTCGTCCCGCACTGGGCCCGCGTGCACGACTAAGGCCTAATCACCCTATACGGGTAGGCTCGTGCCCCTCGGTGGGGACGTTTAATGAGCTGATGATGATGACGACACTGGTTCATACTATTGTAATATACTGAGAAAAATCTAACAAAACCTCAGTAGTTATTGTTACATCAAGGCAGAATATGTGGGATAAAATAAAATATTGACTTATCAGTAATTTAATTTTAAAATAGAAGTAGTCATAATCTTTGCCATGATAAAGAATGTCATGCATGACTTATTTTATCCAAAAAGATGTCGTAAGAGGCTACTTAGAAAATTGTACTAAGCGGGATTACTTTAGAGTGCCTAGAAAAGTGACTATGAAAACAAACGTTTCGAAGAATATCTCTAATAGGCTCTAAACTTAGATAAACAATCTATCATTTTGTTTTGTAAAAAGAATAATTTTGCTGATTGTCAATGTCTTCTAATTTATGGTGATAACCGTTAAAAACGGATTCATTTGTTGATAGATATAGCATTCATTATATCTAAATCTGAATTCAGTGTTATATATTAACTTGTTACCTTGTAAAATTAATTTAAATCTATATTATCGAGAAGTACTTAGTACAGCTAGTTAAATGAATATGTGATTCAGGGTTGCCAACCCCGAAACGAAATTCCTCGTACTTAAGCAGCTAAAAATCTCGTACTTTGACTTTCGAACATCTAAAAAAACGCTTTTTTCATTAAAAAAAAACAAATAAAATAAACATTTTCTAGGTTCTGACTAAAAAACATCACTTTGTGATAGAGACGACGAATGCAGAGAATAAAATGTTTTATTAATCGGGGTTTTCCCGGTTGACATAGCTACTACAGTCTGCAGAAAAAGATCGCCTAAATGCGACCAATGGTTTTTTTTTGTAAAAAGTTCTGATAGATGTCACTAGTGTTTCATATGTAGCATGGTTATATTACAAAATCTCGTACAATTATGTACGAGGTTGATAGTGACCCGTACTTCGTACGGAAGACCACAAATCTCGTACTTGTACGAGGAACCTCGTACATTTGGCAACCCTGGTGTGATTTTTCAAATAGTTTTACGTTATATTTTTTAAGCTTTGTTGTGTTTTGACCAGTTTTTATTTTCATACTTATATGATCAGGTTATATTATTTTTGATTCCTCATTTGGTAAAACTGTAAAACTTGGGTTGTTTACCAATAATGGAAGTCTTTTTACCTGTGCACTTTAGTCTGACTTAATAGAGGCTTAAAAAATAATTTATTTTATTTATATTAATAATTAATTGCTATAATAGTAATAATTAATTAATTTGTCAAGCAAGTGGTGAAATTATTGAACAAATGGCGGATTAGTATTTATTAGTATGTATTGTATTACAAATATTATGAGTGCTGTGTAGGCGTACAAAATTTTACAAATTATTAGTTATTAAGTTTTATTTTATACATATATGTTAAAAACCAATATTATGTCAGAAGGTTTTATATTTATTTAAAATAGCATTTTTTAATAGTATAAATAACATTTTACCATAATATGTTGCATTAAAGTACCAAACAGTCCTTATCTGTGAGTTTTTAAGTGAATCTGCTTGTAATACTAAATTTATTTACGAAATTATTTTCGTTGATTTTTTTAGCTGTTAAGTAGTATATTTGTTATTTCTTAATGCAACATATGTAATTTGTGATAATAGTGTTACCAGTAATGTATTAAATAATATTTAGTGATTATGTATACTTCGCGCCATTTTTGTGTTATATAGGTATTGCGGATTAAAGTTATATTTATTAATGAAATATAGTTGTTCATATAATTTGTTTTCTTAGTTTATTCTCCTTTCTCCATATTTCTCTTTGGCTTTGAACCAGTGCAAGCAAATCCATAGGACATGGCTAGTATATAATTAAACACAAGAGTACACATTAATGTTTCATTTATTTTTATAAACACATTTCATGCACTGCAATTATACTTATACAATTATTAATTAATATCACAAACAAATTAATTACATTACAGAGTTTAACTCATCAAATATTACAAATAAAAAAATATTACTAATGTCAGTGACCAGCATTTTATAATATATTACAAAATTAAAGAATCATATTACAACAAGCATTTCATTTATACACAACAGCAGGGGATTCATTACCATATTTTGAAAATTCTTTGTCCACACATGTACACTCATATATTTTTGTAAATAAACAGAGTTCTTAATAATTAAGTAGATAAGGATGTAAGAGGGTCTAGTATGAACCCTCCACGACTCAAGCAAACCTCGCCATACTGTGCATCCTCTAAACATAAGCCAACATGCACTGGACCAATATATTGCTAAGAACCTAAACCCCCTGAACTATAAGAAACTGTAAAATAGTTGGACAAATCTCATTAGAAGTTCTTGTTATAGTTTATAAGAACAACTACGATTTTGGCCACTGATACCATAACAAATTACTGAGTAAGAAAATGAAGAAGGCTGTTTGGCCTTAAAAACTAAGGGCTACAGCTTAATGAGGATTTGGATTTTAAACTCCACATAGGGAATTGTAAAGAGGGCTATTATTATTATCATCAGCATATTACATCTGATTTCATGACAAAACCACTCTGTGTGAGCCCGTAAGGGAAATATGGAATTACAGAAGGCCCACTGGGTCTTGTTTTTATCAAGGTTTTTTTATTAATGTCTATCGCTCAACACACAGTGGACTAAATGCTGGGTTGGTTATATACTGAGCAATTTAAATTTTAAATCTTAAAACTCATCATTAGCTCTGAAACGTCCACTGAGGGACAAGAGCCTACCCATAAAGGGTGGTTAGGCCTTAGTCGTCCACACGGGCCCAGTCCGAAGCTTTTCAACTGCTTGCATCCTAAAGAAAAACTAATGAGAATTTTGTGACCTTCACAGCTGGTAAGCCTTTGTACAGAAGTGGAAATAAGGTTTTATTAACTACCTACTACTTGTATTAAAAAATTACAAAGACATCTTAACACTACTCATATTTTTGATTGACTTTCAGCCACTTGAAATACATTTTTAGTTGAATTAAAATACTTAGAAGCAAAGCCATATAATCTTTCTGTTTTCTAGATTATAATTATCAAAAGACCTGATGAAAGATTAAAATAACTACTTGGTGTCTGTCTGTAAAGCACTGACGTGCACAGAGATTCCGAGTAGAGTATGCAAACAAATTACATTTTTGTAAATTGAGCGTTGTTGAGTTCAAATGTTGAATGGTTTCAAATCTATAGAAGAAAATGGGAATAATATTGGGGCATAATTGGGTTAACGATTTTCCGGGTTGTCCGGACGCACAGGGTATGCACTGCTTATTTGCATATATGGAGTGCACACCACTGCTCTAAAGTGACATAAGAGTTACAGTAGTAGCTCATAAAATTGCGCCTATAAAATTACCATATAATCCTTTGTACATAGTCAAAGTCCCTCCATACTATCTCCTTATTGAAAAATAGATAAAAAGTTACAACATTTATGGCTAAATACCACAGAAATTCGGACAAGACCATCAGTGTACTGGCTTTCACGAATCTCAAACGTAAAATTATATACGGTACTAGAAAATATCTTACCTCTATCATTTTCTGCAGCCCTAATACGAGGAACATACAAACAGTGTACGGTAATAGAAAAGATATACAATTCTGATTGCGCAAATTATCATACAGACTGAACAATAACAACACATACGCTGGTACTGTAGCGTAAATTGCGTATTCATACTTTCCATACCAACGATTCCATATGTAGAAAGTATAGTGACGGTTATCAGCTAATAAATACGGGTGTACTACAGTGTTGTAATGTACAACTAAGGCAAACAGAATGCTTAGTAATATAACTTTGAATTTATTAGCAAACATTAACTGTAAAGTTGATTTTAAGCTAGCCACAACATATGGAAGACCAAATACTCCGTAGAAAAGCAAGAAATAGAATACTTGCGGTATATGGATCGTAGCTTCATGGGCTGTCTTGTCACCGACTACAATCGAACCATTGATATAAACGAACAAAGCAAAAGCAGCCAGTATCAAAATGTGTGTGAAGAGTATAAAAAAAATCATGTATTGTGATAAATTTAAAAAACGTCACCAGGCATGTACTAAGATGATATTTGACAGCTAAATATAAATCCGGCAAACCATAATACCGTTTTAATTTTGACGCATCAACATCTCTGCTAATTAGTGAGTTTTTACTCAACTTGGCCTTAGTCAAATTCTGGTTGCCAAACACTCTTGAACTTTTTATAAAGATATCCAACACTTTGTGACCAAATACCATAGCTATCCATACAATATTAGTCTGCCTCATCAAAACACTGCATGCTCCACAAAACAAAATTAACATTTTATTACTATTCGTAAAGCTTAACCTTGAGAATAATAATAAAAATGTCAATGATAATGTATCAGTATAGTACAGATGTGAAAAAAAGTACAGAGGTGGCAATAAAGCCAAGTTTACAGCTTGTAAAACAGTTTTAACGTAATTACTGGAGCCATAGACAAATTTCAGAATTGATGCAAACAGCAGTAAGTTGATACATGATCCGATTAAATTTATGAAACGTAAATTATATGTACTACATGGGAAGTATGTGCCTAGGAACGTTGCTGAGATCAAGTAAAGGCCAGGTAGAGTGGTGATCTTTGGATCCCAATGAGTAATATTACCCTGACAGTATGCTATACCTTGGGGAATATGGAATAGTTCGTCAATGACTATATGAATGGTTTCGTTCACCTTGTCGAACAGCAATTTCGATGCGGTAAAGTACACTGCCAATGCTGTAAGTAGCGCCAAGTAATATTTTGTATAAGACTTCATTGTTGCGGTATGGAAATCTGAAAACAAAAAGCAACCTATAAGAATTTGAATCTGACCAAATACTCTAATAAACTACTCGAAATGAAGGAGAATAATGATTAATAGTACTATTATTTTTGATCCCTTTGAGTCTAACAATGAAGAATTGTATTTTTTTATCTAAATCACATGCGTTAGGTACCAAAATCATGCAAAGATGAATTACCTTTGGTTTGCGAATGATTTCTTGAAATTATTAATACCGGGGATAGTATTTGAACCAGTCCGATGATGCAATTGAATTCAGCGCACCTATTTTTGGTGAAATTTAGACATTTTTAACATTTTGTTGTAAATAGCCGGCAACTGACAAATACATTTATTATTGATAACAATAATGGCGGCAAATTTGACACAGGTACTATCAGGTAAAATAAAACGCTTTATGCGTTTTATGCTCCATGCCATGCCATCTTGCCATAATTTGTATTGACGAATAAATTACACATAATGCTAAGAATAATCATTAACAAGATTAAAGATATGGTTTCTATGAAAAAAACATTGACAGTATTTCAAATAAAATTACCGGATAGATGTCTCGAGTGACGGGTGCAATGGGCGAGGCAATGGGACATGATGATGGAGAATAATAACTATCTATTGATCTCATATGCTACTCTGTCATAGTCAGGTGTATCACTTACCATCAGGTGAGCGTCCTGACCGTATGTATATACACTTTGTAACATTTAAAAAAAGCTCTTCGTACTGTTAAAAGCAAAACGCAAATTACTTTTTTTCCTTCGATTGGCTTCTTGCACGTCAGCTTGACACACGCCAAATTACAAAAGTAATTTGACAGTTTATTTCAACGGTTTTTTGTTAACTTTCAAAACAATAATTTTCTTATTATAAAATGTTTTGCTTTGTCAGTTTCTGATCGGGTTTCTTATTAATTATTTTTACACGATGGGTGCGAACGATTTCATATTGAAAATAAAAGCAACTGGCACTGATAAAGACATTTGTGACTTGGATTTGGTTTCCAGAGAATTTAAGGAGATTTTAAGTAATTTATCCACTAAAGATAGAGGACCTTTTGCATTGAACGTGCTTTGTATATTATGCAGGTATGTCTAAGTATTACTTTTATACCAGATTAACAAAATTAAACCCACAAACACTTGTTTATTTAATAATTTGCTTTGCTCACATGCACACTTGCACTTGCATTGCACACTAATGATTTGCACACATGACAGGTTATGACTATTTATTCCATAGTAAAGTACATGTAGTTTTAGCACATATGTAAAGAATACACATAAATAATTAATTGTCTTTATCTAATGAAGTGATGGCACTTACATTAAAATAAAAGCCTATATTCTAAAATATTTATTTCTTATTATAATGAATAAATAAATAACAATTATTTCTAGTCTCTGTTATAATAGCCACAACCACAAATTGGGCTCAAAAATAAAATCCAAAGTGCTCCTTAAATAATTTATTACACCTATGAAAGTTATCAAAGTTAATAATAATATTTTATTCATTCATAAAATGGATAAGTTCATACATTAAACAACTTGTGTTGTCATTGACAACTCATTTGGTGTAATGGTTGAGATATCAGCTATTACACAACCCTACAAAACCATGTATGTTGGGAACATTTGTTGATTTGATACATCCCTTTTAGTAAACAATAATTAGAAAGTGTTTAAAAAATATATACTTATAGGTAAATTGTTTTATTTATATATATAAAACCTTTCTATTCATCATTGGCTGTGCACCGTTATATTACTTGTGGTATATTTGGATTCCCCATATATATACATAGAAATATTAGAATTTCAATTGTGCCTTTTGTACAATTCATTAAAGTATTTACTTTTAAAATTTACAGGAACTTAGAAAAGGTGCCAGGCTGGAGTGGACGTGTTGATGCCAAATTGCTTGTGGCTTTAACCATAGACTGTGTGCGGGAAACGCGTTCTATGCCCAATGTTGATCAAGTTAAAACACTGGCTTGCATCTATCACATACATAAGCATGTTGTTAAATTGGTAAATATAGATTAATATTACTGGTCTCCTTTTTTGTTTCTGGAAGCTATTTGAATTATTTCATTAATGAAAAATTTTGATTGACTCTTGAGATCTGATTGTTGGACACAGATTGCTACATGATACGTAGTGTAATGGTAGTGATATGTTTAAGGCCAATGTTGAAAAATTGGGTGTTTTCTATGTATAATATGTGTTATTACAAAAAATATATAAGTATGTTTATCCATTGTTTAGTACCCATAATACAGGCTTCACGCTTAACTTGGGGCTAGATGGCGCTGTGTGAATGTCATTGGATATTTATTGTTACAGAACTCATCAGTACCTCCAGAGTTAATTTTGAAATTGTCATTTATGCCGTTTGAGTATGACTCGGCATCATTACTATCGGAGTATGCCAAAACATACTGGAACATTTTAGCAGACCGTATGACCTACATGGAAAGACTGAAATCGAAAAACAGTATAGCGAAATTACTACCAAGGTTAACCGAAGATGTCTCTAAAGTTGTAAAAATGTATGATACAACACAGTTTTGTGGAAACATTTTAACGTTCTTAGTAAAGAAACTGCATTATTTATATAACGAAACGAATCCGAAAGATTTGCAAGCGTGTTTCGGGGAGATATTTAAAGTGTTACTATTGAAAATTGAATTGAAACTGCAAATTGACAGAAAAGGAATCTGTAGATCTATATGTTAAATTTAATGATTGTTTCTATGTGATTGCGGAGAATGCTTCTAAAGTTATGTTTAAAGGTTGTATTTTAAACGTAGCAGTGACTGCAGCCAAATCGTTATTAAGAGAATCTGATTTGGCATATAATTTAGATTTCCTTTTTACCAACGGCTTTTGTGTTTTGTTTGAGAATATAACACAGAGTGATCTTGCAGAAAAATTGGATACTATACTAACATCATGTTCAGATCTAGATAAGAAGCAGGACAAATCGATGAAGCTGACATATTCGTTTCTAATCCAAATACTAAGACTGTACACAGAATTTTGCATAAACAACACATGGAAGCAGAATTGTAACGTTAAAACTATACACAGTTGTCTCAATATAATATACTATTTAAGCACAAAAAAAGGCAATCAGTTCCTTAAATGTGATAATTGTAAAGTTAAATCATCGTTGCATGACTCCCTACGACTTCTGTTTCTAATAAAATACGTCCCCTCACTCTGTATCAACCAGAAAGTAGATATAATACCATTATTGTCAATTTACAACAAACTTGTTGGAATCCAACACAAGATACTGCAAGAATTGAAAACATTGGGATGTGCAAATCACGAGAAATGCTTCAGAAAACTACAAACGGATGTACACAACACAGCCATAATACTAAACAAGGCAAATTATTACGTACATTCAATAAAACTGTTTCATATGTACGTAGAAGTGAAATTGGGTATTTCAAAAGCGAGAATGACTTGAAGAATATCAGCAGGGCGTTGTACAATAAGAGTATATGTGAATTGGATTGTAAATTGTATGTGGAAGCATTGAAAGATGCATATTTGAGTTTAGTATTTTCCCTGCCAGATGGCCTGATGACTGAGAAATACATGAGTCTGGTTATGGATATAAAAGCGAAGGAGTGAAGGTTGAGAATGACGAGAACCATGATGGATTCAGTTATTGTCAGTGCTTGGTTCGTGTGATTTGCTAATGGGGGAGAAGAAATATGGTAATTTGAAGCCGTTTTTGGGCCATATTAAGTTTAGGTGAGTCTTTTTTAAATATTAAACTCTTGCACTTAGCATTGCAGACTATATATGTCAAAAGACAAAAATCTAATTGTATTGGAAACCGAATATCATCAGCTTATTAAAAGTACCCACCGAGGTGCACGGGCCTACCCGTAAAGGGTGTAAAAGCCTTAGTCGTCCACGCGCGCCCAGTGCGGATTGGCCGATTTCACGCACAACTTTGCATCTCTTTGCAGGCGTGCGCAGGTTTCCTAACGATGTTTTCCTTCACCGTAAAAAGCGTCGGATAAACGTACATATAATTTCGAAATTCGAAGTCACATTGGTGGCGGGTGGCGGGATTTGAACCTGCGGCCTCCCTGTGGGAAGGCAATAGTCCACACACATATTGTGTTGCGTTTGAGACGTCGACTGCAACACCAAGGGTTCCAGGTTCGATCCCCGGGCAGTACATTTGTGTACATGAACTTGTCTTTTTGTAATGGTCTGGTTGTTTTTTCTATGTATATATGTACGTATTCAAAAA